>VWZG01007545.1:0-10655 GCA_013396735.1 Grallaria varia
CCCTTCTTGAAAACTGGGACAAAGTTTTCCAGCTTCTGGTAAGCTGGGACCTTTCTGGATTGCCAAGACCACTCAAAAAATCACTGAGAGAGGTTTTGCAATGACATCAGCCAACTCTTTGAGGATTCTTGGATGAATCCCATCAGGCCTCATAGATTTGCAGCGATCCGGCTGAAGCAGCAGATCTGTTACGACGCACCCCGGGAGGGGAGGGTAACCCAGGTTCTTGTTAGTAAATCCCTTGGGTGGATTAGAGTGAAACAATGCTGAATAATTGGTGTTTGTAAACATATATATGTAGGATTTATTTTAGAACAGTTTTGTTTCAAAGGTAAACAGGTATGGTGCCAATTTTGGGTGTTATCATCTATAGTAATACAGCAATATTAAAGCATAAAAATAACACTTAAGAAAATGAATAAGGGAGAGAAAGAGAAAGAAAGGACGAAGGTCCTGAGATATATAAAGTCACCACCCACTGGATCCAGTAGTGAAACCTGGTACTCGCAGCTTCCATGGCTGTTGGTTGAAGTGATGGTCTTGATCTGTTGGGGCTGGGAGAAGCCCCCCCAAACTTCTGAGGCCTCATGCGTTATTATACATTTCAAACTCAGGTGGGAATGCCTTGTACCTCCCCTGGGGTGGGGAATTTTACATTGGGTAGCATCACGGAACATGTCACAAGTCTCTGAGATCTCTTAAGACGTTACAGCTGCCTATTATGTCAGCATCGGTCATGGTTCATCATTGTCCAACACTTGAGATGAATAGCCTAGGCCAGATGCAAAATTTCGTCAAGTATCCCCAGAGGGATTTTTACAGCAGAGTCATCATGTAAGGGAGAACATTGGCATGCTAAGAAGGATTATCCCACCTCAGAGGATTTGCCTCCTATTAGCCTCTTCCCTTATATGGAAATCCAGTTTGTAGCTTCAGGTAAGCACACCCTTCTGCGCCTGGGATAGCTGGACAGTGGTGCCCACTTATCTGACGTGAAGATACTTTCACAGTAGGCATATTCAGGGATGAGTCAGCTTTGCTGTTTGCTACAGTGGACAAAAGACTTGGTGATCTTGCAATATTTGAGCCATTAACTATTTCAGTCTCTGAGAAGATCCTGCAGAATTTCAGGGTTAACTGGGATCATTCTCACATCCATGGTCCTCCACCTCAGGGCACTGAGACCCCCTTGATTCATCACCCATATTGTTCTGTTTCTAGTATGCTTACAAAGTATATGTGTATCAGATAACTCTGAAACACAACACAATATTCAAAACTTGGAATTGTAGAATTATGTTTTGTACATGTCTTTGTGACACAGTTTTGTTTTAAAAATCAAATTCAGTTTGGCTAGTTATTTTGCACAATATACTGGTTTTTTTAGCTCCTCAGCATATAAAGTGTTACTCAGTATGAATACTGAATGTTATTTATCAGAGTTTATCAAAGATGCAAGATCTAAAGGACTTTTCATCTTTGGTAAAAGCTTACATGTTGAATTAGTCATTTGCAAATAGCTCTGGAGTCTCCATGTTGTTTTTTTTCTCTGTTTGTAAGACATGGTCTCTCACAGGCAAATAAAACCTAGTGCTGCAGTCACTTTCTATTCAGAAAAGTATTTCATACAGCACCATCATGGCTTGAAAGGTGCTGCTGATTGATGGATGATGTTTCATAGTGTTTTACGTGGGCTGGAGAGACTCTTTTATTGTAGCACTGAAATACCAGTATTTAAGAAAAGCCAAATTATTTATTTGGATGTTTTATGTTGGGGTTTTTATTATGTTTTTGTTTTAAGTTTTAAAAGATTATGTCAAAACGTTAAATTAAATTAGAATTCATGTACACAATATGTAGGATGTTTTGTACAAAATCAGTGAAAAATATGCTTTCTGTTTTCAGCTGAACTTTCAGGTTTACTCTTTATAGGAGATGCAATTCTACAGGTGAGTAAAATTGCAAATTACTTTGTATTTTCTAGAAAAGTGAAATGAAATGAAATCTATACTTATGAAATGTAGAGTAAGTCTTCTCTTTATCTTTTTAATAACAGATTAATGGAATTAATGTGAGAAAATGCAGGCATGAAGAAGTGGTGAGCTTTTCTGTTTTTCAGTCTACTTTTGGTTGTTTGTATTTACCAAGATGATAGTGTACCCTGATAGCAATGTGGTGGCATCACCTGTGTTATTGTTACTCCTAAACAAATACAACTGCACCTTCTAACATGACAAACGACAAAGTTCTTAGTGCAATCTTCCTAATTTTGTGTAATTGCTCTTCTCAAATAGGCTTTTCTATCTTAAAGGTAATTGCTTTATTATGAAGATTTGAGTTGTACATTATCCAGCATTTCTTCTTCTGGCTTATAGCTGTCAAATTTCAGCAGTGCTACACCTTTCTGGCTGTGTGAGGTCATTTTAATTTCAAAAGCTGTAATTTGCACTGTGTCGGAGATTTGTTGTTTGGTTGGTTTTAATCCTAAAGAATGAAACGAAACTACTAATATGCCTTTCCTTCTCTGGCTGTTTGTTATGAGGGATGCTGTCCTCCTTCAGTTAAGCTGTTATCAATAGACGTTTAAAATAACAGTGTATTAAGGAGATTTCTTCTAGAGAAGCCATATGTATTTGTGAGGTCTGAAGTAGGCTGGTTCCATTGGTAAGTCACTTTTGCTAAACATATCATGTACTTCTGTTATATTTGACTTTTTGACTCTTTTTAAGTACTTTCAGAAGGAGGAAACCCTATATTTCAGAAAATAATGTGAAAAAGTAGATTACCACAGAATTTGTATCTGTATTTTTAAGATAATGTAGTAATGTTCTATTTGAAATGTTATCTTTCTAAAGCTTGCTTTGCCAATTCAAGGACATACTGTGTTTCATACAGCATTCTGCTACATGCGGGATCATTGAACATACGCCATTCAGGTATAGAAAGCAAGAGGTAATAAAGATGAACTTCTGATGAGCAAGTCAGTGCAGGCTGCAAGATGAGATCATTGCGCTATTCTTCAGAGTGCTTTTGCACACCTTTTTCCTTTTGGAAATCTGTGCTGCAAACCATGCTTTTTTCTTCAGAGGTTTCATCATACCTCCTCTGTATATAGTGGCTAATATTTGTATTACTTTTAAGTTTTGCCTGTGCAATAGTGATCAGATTTTAAATAAGTTTACTGCAGCTGGTTTGCATTAGTATGCATTAATATGGCAAATCTCTCAATGGGATTTAAATAGACTGTTGAAATTACAAGACATGACAAAAATAGATTACTGAAAGTGTAGACTTGAACATTCAAATGCATATTGAAATCTGGTAAGGACACCATGATTTTATTTTCTGTTTTCTGAAACAATCTCTTAGCCATTAAAATTCTTGATGATCCTTGTGGGTCCCTTCCAACTCAGTGTATTCTGTGATTCTGTGATAAGTGTGTTGGGTATTTATAATAAGGTTTAAACACATTCATGGAAAGAAAAGAGATTTCGGAAAAGCCAAAAGGGAGGATTGGCATAAAATAGTGTCATCATGTTAAATTTTTATATATACCTCACTTATCCAACATAGTCTGCTTCTCAAACTCCTTGTAGATAATTCTCTATGAATAAAAAAAGCACATCTTACCAGTTTTGAAAGTGCATTTGTGTATTTGCAAGTGGTTTAGAAGTTTAAGAAGCAGATAAATTTTAAATCCTTCTAACCTAGAATAATACTTAATAATAGCGAGTATTGAGCGATATTTAAAAAGGATGAAATCTACATATGACATTTTATTAGCTAAAATATGCATAGAAGTTACATATTTATAATATAAGTTAATAAACCCAAAGTAAATGAACTCATAATATTTTTTTTTTTCAGAAACGTTTCATGTCATATGCTATATATTTGTGGAGTAAATTTGTTGTAGAGCCTGCCACAGCAGTGATATATATGGCCATGCATTGTGGAGTAGCCTGTGGGTTTAGGCATAGCCCTTTGTAGAGGGCAGGTACATCAACTGGTGTACCAGCAGAAATTATAGGTAGGGGTTTTTCTGCAACATGCCCTTGGCAGTTTGAGTTGTTTTAGCACTTCTGTCTTGAAGGGTCTTTATCAAATATGGAATCTATATCTCTAATCATAAGCTAACAGAGAAAGTACGAAGTGTGTGGAGCATAGTTGTTCACAGTAAGGAGTCAAACAGGAGCTGAGACTAAATTTTCAATTCTTACTGCATCCGGGTACTTTTGAAATGGCTCTGCAAGACACGTGAGCTTGGAGCTTTGGTGGTTTGGGTTTTTTTAATTTTTCTATAACTAATTAAGGCTTAGCAGGTACAATATTATGTAAGGATATATTAGCATTTGAATTGTCTCAATGTCTTAGAAAATATTAATTGTAAACCCTCTTGGAATTCTTTTTCACTGTAGAATACCCATAGAAATTTCAAACGTATCTGCAATGTGAATCCACTGAGTTTTCATTTTTTTTCTAGATGCAAAACTTCCTGCTGTTTGTGAAAACTTTTTAAGCATATGTCATATCTTCATAGCTTTTCAATGAAAATACCTGTCACACAGTCATTGTAGCTCATTGCATTACACTGATGATTTGTTGGCCCTGGTAATTTACCGTGCTTTACTAATAACCATACTATGCACATAAAGTTATTTGAATTCCAAAACTAGGTACTTTAATCAAATTCATGACAGGGAGAATCTTTCCCCCGTGTTTAGTGAATTTAGTTAATGCTTGTGAGTACTCTGTTGTCTTCATTGTCTTTCATTACTTTTGATACAGATGATAGACAGACTGATAGACTCTTTCAAGAATAGATAGGTAGTCAGTTCTTAGTGTACTAAGAACTGGAAGCCTTGACATGGTTTCTTGATTTTTTTTATTTTTTTTTATTATTATTTTTAATTTTTTTAGCTTTAGGTGAATCACTTAACCTTGAGCCTAGTTTACTGCTTGTAGAAGGTGAAAACATCTTTCATACCATGAAAGCACATGATTAGTTTCTATCAAAGACTGGCTGTCAGCTTGTGGTTTGTCTAGGGCTATAAAGACTCCTGTCTGAGTGCAGCATAACATCACTTCAGTCTTAGTGCTTTCCTATGGTAAGGTAAATACTTGCTCTCTGTGGTGAAGTATCAGTACTGGAGGAGGTTTCAGAAAAAAAAATCTAGCAATTCTCTTAAAAATATCACTCAGCATCACACTGGCAGTTTGAGACCAAAAAATGCAGTATGAACTTGATGTGGAGGTAAAGAACGTCCTTTAAATCTATTGAATTACATGACTGTGTGCTCTTCCTACTCTGGATTTATTAATTATTTCATTTACAGTAGACTTTCCTTTGCATTTTACAGCAAGACTTTTTAAAGGTTGAAATTAGGTTTATTCATAGACTGATCTGAGAGTTTAGGCTTCTGTGTAAATAATACAATCCAATAATCACTTGTCAATCCATACACTTAGTCTTTTAAGCGCTCCTAATGGATATAATCATTCTAAAGGCTGGATACTAACTTATTTGTAGTCTGGAAACTAATGTATCTCTGGCTTTTATCTCCATCTACAGTCCAAACATAAAGATACACAGGCAAGCACCAACATAAAGCTGTTATGTGGACATTTTTGGTGGTTCTTGGTCTAGCCACTACATCATGAACCATGGACAAGACTTAGAGAGAGGGAGAGAGGCTGTGTTATGAACTACTTCCCTTGAGCTACTACTGAGTGGTTTGGAGTAGGAGAGTATGACTCAACTCAGTTGCATACTACCAAACCTTGGGCTGGATCTAGCACTCTTACCGTTTCCAGATTTATAGTGCACCAAATCATCTTGAGTCCATGGAGAAGGAAGAATTTCAGCCAAATGAAGTCTGTTATGTTTGAGATTATGTCTCTGTTCTTAATGTTGTGAATAAAGTATCTCAGGTACTACCAACACCTATGGTTACATATCTCTTTGGATGTTAGCATCTGTTTTTTCTCTTTGGAAATAAAAGGAATTGAATGGCTGTGGATATGAAGTAATTTCTTATCTCTTGTATTTGTGGAAAATTCAGGGAATGTTTCTAATGAAAAATGATAGCATGCATGCGTCAGTTAATGTGGCATTCAGGCATTTCTTGAAAAGCAACAGGAAAAATTCACATAGCAGTAGGTATAAAGACAGAATAGATATTGACTATCTACTTTGTAGAATATGACTTTGGTGGATTTTACGTTGCTCTACCTAGAGTATGTAGCACTGTGTTTCAATTCTGCCACTGGTTGCATTTTGCACAAGACATTTTTTTTTTCCAGTAGAATGACCTTAGATGAGATGTCAATGTTCACTGCATTGTATCTTTTGCTTCCCCCTTTTCTCTGCATTCATAGCAGGGCTGCAACTGTGCTAGGTCTCCATGTCATATATGCTATATGAAACTGATAGTATAGGGATTGTCGTTGCTCAACTGCAATCATCTTCAGCTAATGAAACTCCTACTCTGATTTTGTTTTAAAATTGTTGTTTTATTCAAATTGATTTTTAAAACCTATTATGAATTGTTTTGGCAATGTTTTCTGTAAATGTTTTTAAGCAGAAGAATGGGCATATTGTTATTTTAAGACAGGACTGGAAACCAAATGATCTGAAATCTCACTCCATCTTGTCTTTACAGAAGTCTTTCAGTAAATTATGTTTTTGTTATCTTTGTTTCATTAACTGTGAAACAGAGGCCTAGATTTTTATCAGGTTTAGCTCTCTGAATTACACGAAGCTCTGAATCTGTTCTTGAAAATGATCTCTGCATTAATATTTTGTGGTTTTACTACAGCAATAACAGCAACCTGCAAACACAGACTGCCACCTTCTCATGTTGCTGAGATCCTATACTGTATAACTCAGAGCACAGCCATATAATCCTTTCCCCTCTGGACTGAATGGCGACTTTAATTACTGAAGCTGCATATTTGGTGCTTCTAAGAGAAGACCATAATCAATCTTTAGATTTTAACTTCTGAATTTAAAAGTGAAATGTAAACTTTCTGGAAATCAAATATTTTTACTCTTTCTATATACAGCTGCTGTTTTCTATTTGAGACTTGAGTAATGAAAAAAAAAGTTCTGATGTCACCTTAGTGACATTACACCCTGGTGCCCTGGTGTAATTAATAGAAATATCTGTTATTGAACATCCTTATTGTTCATGAAATTTGAGCTAACAATAATCTGTCTAATATTTCAGCATCGATTTGAAATAAGTATCCATCAAGTGGAAAAGAACCTAGCATCTGCAAATAGTCTCCCGTTTGCTCCTGTGTAGTGGAAATTCCTTGAATTTAGATATATCCTGGAGCAGTATTCTTAAGATGTATTCAGCTGCTTTTTAAATCTACTTCTAGCTGTGTGGGTTTTTTAAGTGTTTACGTAATTATTTTTCTTTTGTGCCAGACTCAGTAAAAACTTGAATTTATTCAAGCACTATGGTGCTAGACTTCTAAAATACATTAATGTGTTGCTAGTCTTCCTAATTTCTTTTCTCTCAAGATACCTGTAGATATATTAGTCATTTTATTAAGATTTCATCTTTTAAAACTATTCATCTTTACTGCTGAGTTTTAATAGAAGGGAGTAGATTATGCTGTCATGACTAATACCAAGTTTGCATGATTAATATTGTTATTTCCTTATTACAAAGCTACAGTACTCAAAGCAAAAGTCCATTAGGGCTTAGTGGGATAGAGTGAAAGATTGAATCACCAGCTACAGTGCAACATCCTTCAAATAACTGCCCTTGGTTCCTCCTTTGTCATGCAGCTTTATTAGTGCTGAAAGCCTGAGCTGCAAAGAAAAGAAACAGTTGAGCAGTGGATTTGAAATGTGTACCATCAGATATGCTTTGTTTGTGACCTTGTTTACATTGGTATTTTGCTGTAAATACTTTGGTTTCTCTACTTCCTAATAAATAGAAAACAAATAGAAATATTTTCATGTTTATTTGTACGTGTGTGCGCTTTACTCTCTAGAAGACTTTCTGAAATATTTCATTCTGCACAGCATCTCCCAGTTGTGGACCTATACCTCAATTTGTCTTTGTTACAGGGACTCAAGTTTTTCCTTGCTGTGCGTGGATGTAATGGTAGACAATAACTGAAAAAATAAGAAAATGGGTCTGGGTCTCAAGTAGAGCACCAGAGTCCCAATTATTTTAAATCTGTTTCTATGTGGCTTATATTTGAAAAAGTATAGTCCACTTTGGCTAGATGTTTGAAGTTTTATTTTCACTTGGGCTAACTACTCTTGAGACTGGACAAGAGTATCATAGAGAGTATCAAAAGCCTCCAAAGGGCAGGGGAAATAAACATGCACAAAACACTCCTTCTTAACACAGGAAAAATGAAAACTCTTATGGGTATGAAAATTATCTTCTCTGGTTACTATTCAAAAGTTTTCATTTGCCCATAAGGACTAGAATATACTGTCCAGCTCCCAGCAACTATATTTTCTTTAAACAGGTAACAACCTTGTGGTATGGGCTGAAAGGAAATATTCACTTCTTAAGGCAACTTGTGTTTTGCCTATGGCTTGATGTGGACCTAAGAGAGCGCATTGGACAAAATAGAGCAGGTGTACTCACTTAGCTAGCCAGAAGGAGTCATAAATAAGGTGTGCTCAAAGAAGTACAAATGTGCACATACATAGAATCTTCTCATAGTATTCCAGCAGTTACAATACCTGATTTGACTCTTCAGAAGTGTCATTTTTCTGGCTATAGAAAAATCAAATGGGTTCCAGGAAGAAGTTTTTAATCCAGGGGTTATCTAACACCTGTACATATTTTTAGATATTCTTTTTTTCTCTACAATGGGTCTTTATCTTTTGACAGTTTGTTCGGTGGAGAAGGAAGAGGAAAGGAGAATGGACTCTATATAATTTTTCAATAGTATCCAGTGTTGGCCTGTTCCAGACAGATACAAGGAGGTTTCCAGATGGCCCCCATACTTCTCAACCACTAGTATGGTATAGTATGGTACTGGTGTTTTGATATCTGTTTGTCACCACTGGGCCTATTTCTAGATGTATGACTTTTTTTTTTTTTTTTTTNNNNTTTTTTTTTTTTTTCTCTTTTCCTCTGATAGTACTGGTGTCTTTATGCAAATTCAGTTTGGTACTACCTGTTTCTTGTTGGCTATTTTCCAAGACTGTGGACAGCAAAACAGCTTGCAGTAGTAAGAGGTTCACAGGTCACAAGAAGAACTTTGGTGCAGGTGTGGTTACAGAGGGAAGAAACACTTCACTAAAAATTACAGCAGTTACCTGTTCTCTAGATTTTTGTACATAGACATGCAGGAGTTACTGTTTCCCTGTGTTGTTAGTATTTTTCTGATGAAAATGGGAAGTAGTCACTGCTCAGGCTGAATTGGCATTACCAGGATAATGAAATATATCTTTAGATGAGGTCTAGTGAACGTACATAGCTCTATTCCACTTCACATGCCCTTGTCAAGCCAGTAGTGATTCAGAGCATGTAAAAGGTTCTAATTATGCTGACCATTAAAAGGAAAGTTCAGGGCAATGTTCTACATCAAAAAACTCCAATATTTTATGTATGACTTGCAGTAGAAAGTATTGAGGATGTTTCTAGATTTTCTGAAATACTGAAAAGCCTTCCCTTCTTGTACTATTTTGAGTATGATGTATTTGCATATTAAATGGATTAATGGGCATGTTTCACAAAATCTTCACCATTTCTTAGTTAAGTGTATTTTGACTTTTTTTGTTCAGTCATATTTAAATAGAAAATCAAATACGAAACATGTTCAAAATCCTCTGTGCACTTCAGGTCATAATGTATTATTTTTGAATCCCTGATTGCAGAGAGAAATGTTGGTGAGAGCTAGTGTTGACCATAATGAATACTAACAGATAAATATTTTGTTTAAATATCTGTCATCCTGAAAGTTTACAAGGTTTTAGGCTGTATAAAGCATCCTTTCCATCAATCAGTAAGTGAGGGTTTAGTGTAATATTAATCACCAGTGCAACAATGGCAACAAGAAGTCTGTGACACAAAGTATTATTTTTTTCCAATTAAAACACTGTGAGTGTTGGGATTTGGCGAGACCAAGACATTTAAATTTTTACTTCTATGACTGCAGCTTTTAATATCTCAGAATCGTTACAGGAATATTCTCAACAGGAAAGTGTTCTAAAATGGGAGCATGATTCGTTGAATCATCTCTCTGTATAATGTTTCTTAGATATCGAGTTATGTAACATCAGCAGTGTTTTTCTTCTTTTCCTGAATTTTTATAGAAAATGAGAGGACAGAGAAAATTGTAAAACTATAACTTTTAAAGTTTGATGGGCCTGAACTTTCTAAAAGTAAAGTCTGTATTTTGTCCTTTAATTTATGGTATTCTGGCATAATCACTTAGCAGCAAAGTAACAGAATTTTACAAAGCATTCTGGTTTTACTTTGATGTTGCAGGTTTTTGTTTCAGAAAACACGGTCACTTTATATAATAGTCTATCAGTTATGGCGGTTATAAGATTTTATAGTTTCAAATGGTAATTAACTTCTGGCAAGAATGGACTTCTGTGGTATTACTGCTTTATTAAGAAAATAATGTAAAAAAAGGGTTGCAATAGGATAAGCAGCCTAATCAGT
>VWZG01007546.1:0-42058 GCA_013396735.1 Grallaria varia
AGACCTGAAGACTACTGGCCCTGTATGTAATAAACTTCAGCTTTTCAACTCCAGTTCCCAAAGGAGTTGCTTGGATATGAATTAGTCTTTTCTCTTAAATACACAGATAATTGAATCCATTGCCTAAATAAAAGTCCCTGATAATCACCAAGCCATTCTCATCAATAATTAAGGGGTACCTTTTACCAGTAACTTCTCAAAGTTTCTGTGATAAAACTGGAAATATAGGTAGAGTCTCTGGTCATAACCACAAAATTGTAACAGTCTCCACCTCAAGAAGGTTAGTACATCTTGCTAATGTTCCGTTTCACAGGTATTTCATCAAAATACACTGAATTTCAGATTATTATCTACATAAGAAACAGTAACACGGAAGAAAACAATTGTGCATCTTAAAGTAGAAGAAGCCAAAATTTAATTGGTAAGAAGTATGAAAAAACCTGCTGTGACAACACTGTGGTGTATTAGCCTAAAAAGTAAACCATGACGAAAAAAATATGAGGTAACTTTATTCAGATAATTCAACAGCTACTAAATAAAGAGAAATCAAAATGAGTCTGAGCATTGTAACTCTAACTCAAAAAGTGACCTAAAGCAACAGGACTGCAGTTGTTATCTAGGATTTCAGCTTAGCTCTTCCTCGATTTAAGAAGACTCCAGACCATGAGATGATGCAGAATGTCACGTTGTATCTTCTCAGTGCAATCTTACTGCAATTCCAGTTTAACTGGCCAAAATGGGATTAGTCTGCTTTCACAACAACATTTGATTGCCAAGGAATTCTATACTCAAATCTCTATGATCCTTTGTTATACCTTTTTTTCTGCTTCCAGTGGTGGAGAGAAGATAGTATGATAAAAGACACTTTGATACTACATCGGTTTGGATTTACCAGTATGAAATCCACAAATATATGAATACAGACCAGCTTCAGATCAAGGACAAGGCAGAGTAATTTGGACACATATTAAACAGCAGCAGTCATGACCATCCAGTGGCGCTTCACTACCTCAAAAAACCTCAATTACCTTTAGGAACCTAATTTGTCTTCTAAAACATTTATTCAGTTAGCCTTGTGTCCACAAAACACTCAGATATTTTCATGATTTTGGGAATAATTAACTTATTTAGTATTTATTTATTGACTTATAATTCTCTTTAATAATTTATTACTTTCTTGTTTAATGCAATTACTTTTGTGATATTTAATTTTAAATAACTGATTTAGGGATAAGAAATCCATAGTACATCAAGTATAGTGACATACAGCAGAGTGAATAAGCAAATTTCCTGAAATAAATCAGTAAACTCTTACCCCAGTATCTTAGCACAATCATCATAGTATTTCATGGAGTTTTTCACAAAACTGAAGCCATTCACATCACAGACATAGGACTGTCCATTAGCACGCAGCAAATCAAAGCCACAAACTGTTTGCTGTTTTTAAGAACAAAAGTTCATGCAATTTATTACGTTCCTTAGGATTGCTTATTCTAAATGAAGTTTATATTTGTATTCATCTGAAAATATGACAAAAATATACCACATTTTATACTTAGTACCTTTTGTCAGTTCCCCTTCAGGTTCACTCATGTCATGCAAACAGCTTCCTATTTTTAACTTTCTAATCTCAAATGGATTTTACCCTTCCTGTACATCTCTAGCAGTATCAGTACTGAATGTCAAGTTCACATGTGCACAAACTTAACCTTCAAGATTTACAGGATAAGCAATGATGGGCCTACAAGTTGCCCTTTCCCACACTAGTTTTCCCCTACACATAGTTTTTAAGGGTGGCAGGCAAGAAATCACAAAAGCATTGAAAAAAACATTTCTATTGAAATTTGACAGGATAGTTTTGACGCTGACAAGTTATTGACATCATCAGTACAGGATACTAGAAGCTATTTTAACAGATGACTTCCTAAGACCTAAGACCTCAGTTCTTTATTGCTGATAAAGATTCAAATCCTACAGGCTCCAGAATGCCACCACAGGTACACACAGGAAAGGAGACAGACAGCAGGCCTTTCAGTAGAACAGGTCAAAGAAGGGTAAAAGACCTAAGTTTTGAACAAAGGAATCTTAAAACTATCAAGAGATTGAAACTATTAAAAACTTCAAATAAGAATCTATTCTTATCAATACTAAGTTAACATTTAATTTATACCCACAGTAAATACTAGGTAATAGAAGTTAAAAAACTTCACTGTGTTTTGCTAACTTAGAAACCGTTACAAAAGGTGTGAAAATCTTATTCATAGAATAAATACACTGTGAGTTAGCAAAGCACAATAGCAACATATGAATTCAGGAAACTAATGCAACATAAGCAACTCATCCAGAACATTAACACTAAAGGAAGAATTTTTCTAGGTTTAAAAGAGATGTGGAAGTTTAACTTTTCACCTTCTTAGGAGTTCTGCAGCAAGTACCACTGCTGGCTCTGTGCTCTAAAACCCTATGGAAGTTTCATGTAACGAACAATCAATTAACACTAAATGTTTGATCAGATAGGAAAGTAATCAGCTTACCTTAAAGGCAAGGCATACTTTCCAGGCAATTAACTTCTCCCTTGCATTCAGGATGACTGGATACCTCACTTCTTTTCCTTCACTATCTCGTTCCACCTTGCCATCCAGAGCTGGAGACTTTCGGGCCTCAGCATGAGCATAGTCTGGACCTACTGTGTACACCTGAATTGAAACACAGGAGCTCTTGATACAGCGTGATTAAATTATGCTACACATATGAACACATTTTTCTGCATTTATCCTACACTTGAGAAGGACATCACAAGATACTGGCTGCTTTCATCATTGAAAAGGTCACACCAAAGTATCCTCCTCAATGGCATTGTCTGCCTGAGAAGGCCCATCATTTATGGCCTAGGATAACACAAGAAAAATAGTCATTTTAAAAATTGATGAATAAAAATTAAATTTCTCAATTATGGTGCACAGAGGTAAAGAATAATGCCTTCCTCCCCAAAGCATCTTCAGAATTTGGAGAACAGGTTAATTTGAGAATTATTTCAGTTTACTTGTTATGGAAATCTGGCTGCAGGACTGACTCGCTCCATTAAAAAAATATTTTTACATTTTAGACAGGACTAAACAAAGAAAAGATCTTTTCAATTCCACATTACACGCCAAGAGCCTGAGACAACAACTGCGTTATGTCCCCACTGCAATTCTGATGCTCACTGAAAGGACTGGGATGTACACTAGCAGAGACTTGTCAACACCTCTCAAAAATGGTCTACTTTCATTAAAAACAAAACTCCAAGCATTGGTAAAAAGTATTTAACTAAACCAGATGATTGGAAATAATACCAATCTAGTGAACTCTGGAAAGAGGATGAGTTAAGTGAAGCTGCCTAATACAAAGCTGACAGTCTTTTTAAGAATCCTTAAAAGCCCACAGCTGCTGCTTGATCACTAGAATACAACTAGTCAAACAGTCCCCACCCCTCAAGTCATTTGCATTTCTTCATGTCGCAAGAAACTTTTTTGGAAAGTTTACACAAACCTCTGTAATCTCAAATTAACCTACTGCAAAGTGCTGCATACAATAAGAAGAATGCACCTCATTAATACATAGCAACTTAAAGATCAGGATTTTTCTGAGAACATGGAAAGAACGTTCCCCTCATGTACCAACAAGTGATAACAAGAAGATGATTGCAATTGATAAAAGGGCTCTTTGGCCAAAGATTGGATTAGACTTGCACTCTCTACACCTCCACTTTTTTGTCTAAATAGTGATCTCTTATGCATATTGTAAAACATTTGTTTCTCATGTTTTGAGATAGGCTTAAAATAACCAGAATGAACACAAAGGAAAAAGAAGTAATCTTCATACATGGCTGGCTTAACACCTAGTTTGTTATTGCTGTTTTGGCATTCTTTTATGATACCTGATTCTTACACTTATTAAGAAAAAAATGAAAAGAGTGAAAATTTTTACGGATAAGGTTAATGAGGTTATTTCCTCCAACTTGATAACATTTTAGCAAGTAACCTCTGTTTATTAATTTGCATACTAAGATAGTTGGTAAAATCTATTTCAATCGCAGATTTCTTTGTAACCTTTGACCTTCAGACAAAATATCTAGGGAGCATCTGTTAGCATGGGAAAGTAGATGCTGCTCTGGCACTAATACAACACAAAAAAAGACAGTATGTTGGGTAACAAGCCTCCAGCACTTGACTCTAACAATGCAAGCATAGCTGCTTTACATTACAAGTACTATGGTTAGCTAGAACATAGCTCTAGGTTTAGCTAGAATCAGAATTATGTTCTTTACTAATGGACTGTATTAAAACTTGATTAAAATTAATCTTTGACACAAAAATATACTATCATCTTCAAAACTGCCAAGCTCTTTGATCACTTGATTGTTCTAAATATAAATAAAAGGGAGCAGTTGTCATACCTTCACGTCAGTGCCATCTGTAGGCATGAATTCCTCATAAATATAGGAGCCTGTTTTTCTCACACTGCTTTCAGGAGAATAAACACTGCTCCTGCTGCCAATCTGAAAGACATATTTTTCCATTAAACAATTCCTAGGCTACTGCTTGAGAAACTTTGAAACTCCTTAAAATAACACACTTGTCCTGAGAAAACACGTTCTGTACCAAGCGAAGCAAGGTTTTCATTGTTCCCAAAATATTTTAATTCCCAAAGTGCATTGACAGTGTATGTACCTCTTACCTCTAAGAACCTGCAGCAGCTGAAAATATACTGCAAGAAATAAGGATCTTCACTCAATCTACATGTTCTGAAAATAATTTCTCTGATCTCCCATTATTGCTATGCAAGCAGGACATGACAGAATGACTCTGCAATCCTGTTAGACATCTACAGCTTTTCAGTGGTTTTAGCACCCTCACCTTTCGAAAGAGCCTCTGACTTCCACCCCCAGCAGATGTTGGATAGTAAATGTAAACATTGTGGTCCTCAGCACTAACTGGCTTTTCTACAAAGGGCTTTTGGAAAATTTCTCCATTCACTTCCACGTGATCTTCTCCTTCAATCAAGCTGCATTCTGAAGAAACAGTGCAAAGAACAGAGGTATAATAGTATACTAACAGAATGAAATCCTTAAGAGATCTGCATTGACTTTGCAGGTTGAAATAAAAATATTTTATTTCATTTTTGTTTCTCTGATTTGTTTCTGACTGTACAAAGACCTGATGATCATGTTTGCTGCACTAGGTGTATACCATGTTAGTTTAACGCTATGTTCCAGAATCTCTATTAATTCCCTCAGTGTCAGAAACAGTCTCCTGCAGATGCATAAGATGCATAAGGTGGTATATTTTGGAAACGCTTTGAAGACAGAGGGAAGCACTGTTTGTCTTTTCCTTCAGTGCCTTTCTCTGAAATATCAGGGAGCTGGCAGGTGGACAGTGCACATGGTGTGGTGCCAGATGCCACAGTACATTCCACAGGCTGATAATTGTCTTTTACTGTGTGATTCATGCACCCTGCACAGAAGATTAGGTACCAGGGATCAGCAATCTCTTCAATACTAGTAAACTGCATGCAGCAGCTTTTATTTAACTTTTGTATCATAAATGCATCCTTTTCTCTGATTACACCGACATTTCAGTGCAAAATTCCCTTGTCTTGACCTGTCACTGCAATCTCTTACTGTTGATATGTTTTCACTTTGGTAGAAAAAATTTTGTTTTCAGGTACATTAAAAAAATAATTCCAATTTATATTCAGAGTATATCATCTGCAGATGTGTCTGGACTAGATTTCCTTTACACGGTTGCTTATACTTAGAAGGGAGAGCATTCAATAGTCTAACTTGTTTTTGTCTCCAAAGTAAAATGACTAATTAATGTGGTAAATATAACATCACGAATGCTGCTCTCTTCTGGTGACATGTTAGCATGTCAGTCTGACTAAGGAGGTCCTTACATTCTAGTTGTTCTGTGACACTTCTAAGATGCAGGATGTCAGAATTACACTTTTGAGACGCATACTTGTACTGCCTTTGGCTGGAATGCAGTTAATTTTCTTCCCAGAAGCTGATATGGTGCTGTGTTTTGAACTTGTGGCCAAAACATGAGTCTTGATGTTTTTGTTGTCACTGAACAGTGCTTACACAGCCTCAAACTCCTTCCGTTTTCATACTGCCCCCCACAGCAGTACTTGTGCTGGAGGAGAAATTAAACTCTGCATAAATTAATTGTCTAGCCAGTGAAATTTAGCTTTCCACTACGTATGTACTGTTGTCCAGTGGAAACACAGAGGTACTAATAGCTGGTAGTTTAGCCGTTATTTTTTTTACCTTGGGGATTGTTTGGATCACGGTTCAGAACTGCATAGCGAGGAAGCAAAATGCCTTCAGCTTTAAGAATACCATAGACTTCTCTTCTAGAGGAAAAAAACAAATTTTGCACAGTGAGTCAGCAAATTCTGCTAATATTTGCATTTTACAGTCCACAAGTAAAGGAGGAGAGAAAGAAACACATTTTTTAAATCGCACAAGGTAAGACTATGCATATAACGCGTTAAAGGTCACTGACACAGCTTTACCTTTGCAGTGATCTCTTCAACATCAATAAAAAAGCAATTTGCAATGCCAGTCCCTTTCTCTCCTCTCTGGCAGTGCAGCAACAACTTGTATAGAACAGTTCTCTTGTTAAAGGAGGTTGTTAACATGAAAGGTTAGAAAAGTTTATACAGGAGAGCAACTGAAGGCATCCAAAATAGCAAGTCTGCTCACTGTTCAGAAGGTTCCAGTGCTTATGTATTCAGCTCACTATTGTTTTATTAGTATTTGCTATGCATGACTGCAGCTCCAAAAAAAAATTCACTTTCAATAACCACAGTGTCCTAGTTATAGTGGCTGGGACCAGTTTATCACTGTGTGAATGTAACTGGAACTATGTATTCCATACCTTCTCTGCCATTTACCATGAACTGTTAATGATGCATTTTTTGCAATAGCTGCCCAGGACACACCTGACACCTCAGGCTATGAACTGGGTGCCTGAGAAAACAGAGATAAGAGGGTTCCCTGTCTTCACACCAATGATTCAGGTGGGGTAACTCCCCTCTGGGAATCATTAACACCTTCACACCCAACCTGAGGGGTCATGTCTGCTAATGGGCCATCAAGTAGACCAAAATACCATGTGACTCACTGAGTAAATTGCCCATTGTGAAACCCCTCACCCTGGGGGAGGTACTGGGTGTTCCCATCTGAACCGAAGCATATATAAGCTTGGGGTTTTGGGACTTGGGGCACTCACTCACTCGTCAGATTGAGAGGAGGACCAACATCTCAACAGGACTGCAACTACCACTCTCAATCAGACTGCGACCACCAACCTTCTGGAAGGAAAACAGGTTTTCCTTTTCTTTTTGCTTTGGACTCAGGGGGACCACGTGGTGCTCAGCACAGGGGCTGGTGAGCACCATTCTGTTTGTGCCCCAGGGGGCTGGGTTGTACAACTGGGTTTTGAGGGCTGAAACCAATTTTCCTTTGTATCAGTGTATCTATTGTAATCTTTTTATTAAATTGTAGTTCTGACTTCTAAACTCTTTTGAGTTGGGTTCATTTCTCCTGCCGGTTTACTTTTAAACCAGCACACACAGGATGTTTGAGTACCAAAACTTCTGTCAAGTATCCTCTTTACGGAAAAAACACACCATTATTAAGTCACATGAATTTTACAATTACATGCTTGTACAGTTCAGTACATACATACTTACGCTACAAGTATTTTCAGAGTTTAAACTTTTTTGTTTGTTAAGCTTTAGAAAATGTATTGCCAAATGTCTGACTTGGTAAAACGTCAAACATATCAATATAAGAGCAGTAAAAGGAAAAAAAAAACACGTAAGACACAGCCCAGAAAACTATGCCTACATTAATAAAGCATAACATTCACTGTAATTTTATTTACACTATTACACAATTATGGAATCACAGGATAGTTTGAATTGGAAATGGTGTTAAAAATCATCTAGTTCCAACCCCTTTACCATGGGCAGGGACAATACACTGGAAGCGTTACCATGCAATAACAACAAATTCTTCCACTACCTGACAAAATAGCTTGCTTTTACAGGTAATTAATGTCACTTACCTGTCTTGTATGTGATACTGCATATTCAAGTCATTGATTATGAATGGATTCCTGAGTTTTGCATAGGCAACTGCTTTGTCCAGTGGAAATCCTAAAATGTTTAATAAGGCAAATAAATTAAAATTACAAGACAATACCAGTAAATAGTTTGGAACTTTTGTATTCAAGCCTTAAAACAACTGGAGACTTTAAGTGTGAGGATGCTCCCTCCAGCAGAGACACACATAGTGTCAGTTTAAGCCTATCATCAAAGTACAGCCTAATTTCAGTATAGTCTGCCAAAAGGAGTGGTCCTGTCTTCAGTTCCCTCCTCCTCACTCTACTGCCCTCCACTTCTACAAGGCCAGAGCTGAGGGTTTTATTGTCTCTGCTTGAAAATCAAAATTTTAACTTCAGGCTACTCATCTTTGGTTCACTGCCCAGCCCCACAACATACCTAGATATTAGCAGAGATATATGAACCCAGAGACCCACCACTCCCAGTGAGAGAGCAAAATGCCATCACAATTATAGGACCAAGTATTAGGTCACCATGTCCACTGGCTCCATGAGCATTTGCTAATGCAACAGCGATCTTAATACCATGTCAGACAGGACTTTCTCAAGCAATGAAAACAGTATCATTTCAAAAGCCTGTATTGTAAAAGTCAGTTGTAGAATATTAAACAAGACAAGTGAATCACTTGCTAGGAAAGTCCAATAAAACTACGAGACAAAAAACCTAAAAGGATCTTCAAATAGCTTAAAAATTTTACATGTCAGAAGTATTTATGGTCTTATCAGAAGATTTACCTTTAGAGTGAAAAGAAATGAGACAGTCACATAAAGGCCAGTTTTCTACTGGCTCGTTCAAGATAACATCCTCTTCAAATATTACCACAGTTATATACTTAAACATGGAGAGGCGTTCAAGAATTTCTTTCATTGGTTTGGACTTTGATTTCTTAGCCATGGAACAAATCCCAACTGCAATTTGTCTTTCCGGTGGCTGAAAAGGAGGTGGGGCGGGGAGGAAAAGTAATTATTATGTTTTCTCAGAACACAACAGTGTTTTAGCAGCACAACACTAGAGCTGATATTTTGCATTAAATACTAAATCAAAGGTAGCATGTGAATTTCAATCAGGTAAATTGCTACCAGATAACAAAATACAGCATGACAGTGTAACACACTACATCTTCATGAAAAATTACTCAAAAATGAAACTATTTAATAGCTCAACACTACTTTTTGTGAGTATCCTATCAGGAAAAAATAGACAAGAACAAAACACAAGTCACAAATGTCAACTCTGAACAAAACCACAGTTATGGCTTACTCTAAAATTAACTAGCAATTAATTTTTTAACTATATAGTTTTTTCTGCATCTACATAATAGTCACAAGGTTTCTCATCACCTAATGTTACAAGTGAATTATGAAGACTAGTAAACTAGAAAATAATATTCTAGATTTCTGAACTATTCAGTGCGTAAACAATTTCACCTTTCTTTGGTATACTCTGTATTTACCTTCATGTTAAACCTTCAATAATTACATTCCCCCAGGGGTACTTCTAAAGGTAACAGCCAACCCACCCCTGTTTAAAGCAAGCAAACACAAAACCCACAGAACAATCCTTTAATTCAACTTACTGCTTTTTTAAAACACAGCCAACTGCCTTCCCTTGCTAAAATGCACTGAGTGAATTGAGCTGTCTGAGCTGCTAATTTTGCACCACTACTCTGTATTTCCAAGTTACTTTTAATCATGGAAGCAGTTTAGCAATACTGTCTTGCATTTAAATTTTTCAGGCATGTTTACAATCAGTGAAAATGTAATCTGACTATTCCCTAAAGTGAAATGTTGCAGATTCAAAGAACAAGCAAAACACAGTGAAAAAAAAATGACAACTCGTGCATAATAAAATTAAGAGTTTGTCTTAAACTAAAAATTGTTAAGCACAGTGGTAAAACACAATTGAGAACACCTTACAGAGGAAAATAAACTAAGGTATAATTTAAGATTAACATAGCATGCACTTTCTATACATCAAGACAAGGAAGAACAAAATAAAACATCAAAAGTAATTGTGAAGCAGTTGACAACGCACAAAAATAAAATTCTCAGTCATATTTGCTACGAACTATTCAAATAAATAAAATCAAGTCCATTCCCAGAATCTAAATCAAGTCTGCAAAGCAGGCACATCAACCTCAGTTTCCCTGAAAACTCTGTATTAAAATTAAGCACATCTTGATTTCATATACAGTTCAAGGTATACTTAATTTTCAAGTGTGCTGCATTTCCAAATATTGCTGACAAGTCAGTATCTGAATATGAACAATTTCTCAATTTACACCACCATTTCAATAGTAAACTTATGTGTGCTAATGCCATTTCAATAAAAAGCAATGCTAGAGAACATACAGAGCACTAGACAGGTGCCCCTACAGTACATACAGAGTCATACTCTTCCTCTTCTTCTTCCCCATGGTCATAGAAGTGTTCATAATCTGTCGATCTGGCTGAATCCAACAGTCCTTCTCCATCCTCCCCACCCACAAAGAACCTAGGAGGATCATTCTCCGTTGCATTAACAGACATGGTTACAAGATCTACAGAGATCTAAGTGGAAACTGCAGCCACTCCGGCAGCTGAGACACTGGGCATGTCTCCCGCTGACCCGGGAACACCAAAGTCCCTGCTCCCCGATGCTGCTTGTGCGTTGTTGCCACTGTGATCACGTTGCCTATCAGGCACTGTTTGACTGGTATCATCTGCTCATTATTGGTTTGAGTTGCTGCTTCAAGAAACCCACAATATGCTGCTGCTTCCCTGAGATGACAGAACCTTTTAACCTACAAGAAGAACACAAAGAAAAGAAAAGGCATACTTGATAAAGGGACATAAAATAAACCATTCTAATTTAGAAAGAGTGTTTGGACATTTGCACACCTGTGAGCAAAGCATCAGAAATAAAACTTCACACACTACACAGAGTTTACACTTTTACAGGTACGTTTTGAGCAGGGGAATAATTTCAAAATTTTTATCAAACTACAAATTTTGCAAATAGACAATATAACACACAGAAGTGAAAACTGGCAAATGGATTTTTTTCCTAACTTAAGAAGGGTAAGGTGAGATTATATATTTTATGTGAAAAATAAAACAACAAAAATGTTCTCCAATATTTGCAATATTTAACTCATTATTCCTGTCATCAGCTGTTTCTCCACGAAAGTTCTGTGAACAAACGGCAATGGCAAACACACAAAAGTGCCAATGTAAACTAGAAAGCCACGATTTTGTTCCTAAACAGAATTCTAGTCTTTCACAGCCTGAGTGAATCTCCTCTGTGAAAGCAAATGTATGCGACAGCTTGATGTTTGCTTATTTCCAACAAAGCATCGCCTTGTTTTCACACTGAAAAATTAATAATTACAGAGATGTACACTAACACTGCCTTCAGCCAAAAGTAATTCTAACTACTAATGTATCAGTGAAGTGAACACATATTGTACCCTTTTAACCTGTCATGTGAAAATAAAATATTGGTAAAATAACTTGTACATAGAAACAGAGACTCAGAGCTCAGGCAACTGTTAGTTTTAACTAGGTAGCTATTGCTGTAAGTTGTACATGGCTTTATAACGTTAATTATAAAGCATCACTCCTGCTTAGAGAATTAACAAGCTGTGACTTGTTTAGAAGCTCTCCTGATCCAACAGGCTTAGGTTAAGTTGTTTATTAGTCAGATCATTACGCAAGTGCCACTCAAAAATGATGCCTCAGCAGAACTGAATTTGTCTTTAAATATTGGTCAAAATTACTTTGGCTGTCCTATGAACTAAGTGAAGCAATAGTAAATTCCCAATGGTGATCAACCACTCAGCTTCCTGGGAAGTAGGATGGTAAACAAAGCAAAAGTTGCCCAGAAAAGAATCTGTCCTAAATCAGAGGGTAAGTGTGGGTTAACAATACAGATATTTCAGATCCAGAAGCTGAAACTGAGGTCTAAACACCAGGATCGTGGACTGATGACAGAGGATTAAAAAGATTTATTTCCTAAACCTTTTTGCTATGTATGTGTTCTCCTTCCATTCTGCTAACAAAAAATTACTTTCACAAAGAATGTGAAACTGTGGCTGTTTCCCCTTCACCGATAAGAACAAAAGGAAATTTCAAATATCTAATTCATCTGGCTCCCATAAAAGTAAGGTATTGAGTATTGAGGTAAATCAACACTGTTTATGACAGGGTGAAGAAAGTGAGCTTTCTGAATCCTTTTTCTAGCCAGCTTCAGAAGTGCAGAAGTTATTGCCAACATGGACCGGAAATCATAAAATTTTGAAAAGATATTAAACCCAAAAAAGATCCCCTCACAAAACCCTGGAAAAGCCTGAAAATTAAAGTTTAACAGTTCCTCTTGTATCACCTTCCCTTCCACTATCCAAGTTTCTTAACATATTTTTAAAACTTGAAGTTTTGTCATAAAGAAGGAAGAATAATGACTTAAAGCAGATAATCAGGAGGTCTTAAACAGAGCTTTTTAAGCTTTCTTTCCTTCAACTCTTCCTGTTAATGCACTCTGTGAGAGCAGAAGTTGTGAGGTTTGTGTGCATGGAGATCTCTGGTACTATTTGAGTGTCTCTAACCCAAAAGGATTACTTCTCAAGGCAAGCAGAAACCATGCAAATGGATTGAGGGGAAAGCACAACATATTTGTCTACAAATGACACAAAGATATAACCTGACAACCTTAATTCCCTAACAAACCTATCTGAGACTCAGTGTTCTGCCACCTTCCCCATTGAGTAATCTGGAGATTGTTGTTGCTACTGGTGGCAAGCACACTTGTGTCAAGTGGAGCTCCACTGGTACAAAAGAGACTTTGAACAGCCACACAAGCTGTCCATTCCAAGTAAACTATTTTCTGCAAGGTTAACATTTCTCAGTCATCTGAAGGCAGATAAATAACTAGACCGCCACTCCCTGCTACTGTCACAGGCCCCTGGGGATTCACACAGTTTGTGAAAATAACACCAAAGATCAAGAAAAGGTACTGACAATTTTCAGGCTTGTAAACTACTGCATGAACTCACTGAATGGCATACAAACTGGCATTCTGACTGCTGATGGTTACTGGCTTATCTCCCCAACAGCAGATGCTGTAAGCTACTGTCATTAGCATAAATTTATGTCAGGATATATTTGCTTTCAGAGATGGAAACTAAAATTCTTTACCTCCAAGTGCTACAGTAAAAATTGAAATACCCCCTTCCTTCTTGTGGTACCTGAAATAAAAAGAAACCAAGAAAAGAGGCATGTGAAGAGAAATACTAGAGTAAGAATGCGACTGCAACTACAATGAGCAATTCACAAAAGTCTCCCCAAGGCCACCTAGTTATTTGACACCTAATATGCAGTAAGATTGCACTTGAATAAATACATGGGTCTCAAGTTGTACAGCAAGAAGAAATAAGAAATGGCAGAGCAAGAGGATGGAGTTGTCTTTCTGCTTCAGAAGTACTGTCAGTGCTGATGGGGGAAGCTTCTAGTACACGGTACCCCATGCAGAATTCCATCTTGCTGCCCCTGGAGCAGGGAAGAGTGTTCCCAGCACCATTTTTCTTTATTAGGAAGCAAGCAGCAGCAGCAACACAAGGGCAGAGACACTTTACGTTGGATCGTCTTGAACTTGGTGCATTAGCACAAGCCTCACCAGACAGCGAAGATCAAAAGATTACGTGCTCACCTCAACCAAGAAAGACTGCAATCGAAGCAAGACAAAACCCAAAGGTTTGTGTTGGAATACACACTGACCCATTTCCAAAGAGATAGCATTAAGAATATGTAGGCAACAATCTCCTACCGCGCAATGACTTCTCCAGGTAAAATTAACTAGACCATGTTTTCTTCAAACCTTACACAACAATTCTGTTTTACAGTTCACAGATTTAAAAATCTTCAATAATTTTGAGAAATGTCGTGTTGTTCCTTAAAAAGATCTTCCATCAAATGCATGGCCTGTTCACAACACGGTATGTCTTATAAGCACTCTAAGTTAAATGCTCACTCTAGTGGTGCACTACAGACTTTTCTTCTATAGCAGAACACTTCTCCGTTTCCACAATAATATTCTAAAGGAATTCCACAAGTATATTCTGAAAGAATAAGCCAAAATACAGTCCTTGCTAAGTGTTAACAGATTTACCCACAGTTTTTTCTGTCCCCGTTGCACATGTTTCAGCAGCTCAGGAATCCAACCCTGTTGTTTCCCATATTTACTTAGACCGTAAAGATTAGCATTCCAGTAACTGTCAGCAACAAATCAGCTCAACACAGCAGAAGTGGTCTGAACAAACATGAAAAAGGGGCTCGAAGTTTTAACAGCCATGCTTTGAATACTAAAAAAATATACAACTCCTGTACAAACAGAAGCATTTCACAGGTTTTCTTCTGTACAGCTATCAGAAGAAAAAACATATATTGCCTCTACTGCACAGTAATGGAAACTAAGGGAAAAAAAACAGAGTAAAAATGCTTCTTATCTGTTATATCACGGAAAAAAACCCAGCACTTCATGTACTGAATAGCTATAAAACATTTCTAAATCACTAACCACACAAGAAAACAACTTTTCAAAATGCCATTATATCATAATATCACAAAACACTTAACTCACATTTACATTGTGGAATTTAACAAACAGGTAACAGTACAAGAATCGTAAGTGTTGCTCATCTGTTTCATGATTCTGCACATATATATTATATAACAGCAAGAAAACAGACCACTCCCCAGCACCTTACCCCACATCGCTCTTTTTAAAGTTTCAGTTTTTATCTCTGCAG
Source organism: Grallaria varia (assembly GCA_013396735.1). Taxonomy (NCBI): domain Eukaryota; kingdom Metazoa; phylum Chordata; class Aves; order Passeriformes; family Formicariidae; genus Grallaria; species Grallaria varia. The sequence continues at coordinate 14,957 of VWZG01007546.1, forward strand.
GCACATTCCGACTGTGTCCCTTACAAGCTTCTTCCAATTTAAGTCATTAAAACCCAAATAATGGTAATAGTAATTTGTCTCAAATGAGGTGAAAAAAATTTTTAAACATCTTCCTGCTAGAACCATTACAGCTAACGTTTTCATAAACAGTATATTTTAAAGCAAGAATGTTTGCCTCACTCCTGCTGAGGCATTTCACCCATTTTTAAATTCCAGTTCTGCAACATGATTTATGGTTTAACAAGCCACAAAAGACAACCAGTTTGTTGGGCTGCGGTGAAGCAGAAAGCACAGTGACAGGGCATGGTGAAGCAGAGGAGGGACAGGGAGAAGAAAGAGCCACTGGAGTCAGAGCTGACAGCACCAGCCGCAATCCTAAGCGCTCTATGGGGATGTGTAACACTTTTCTACAGATGATTCAAGGAAACTTGATAATACTTCAAACTTAAATATGAGACCTTAGAACCACTAACAGGAGCCTACATAAGGACAGCATTTCTTTAGGTCTGACAGATGATCAGGAAGAGAGAGGAGACAGGACAGTCATAGGCAGAAAAAGAGAGAAAGGATGCCAAGGGACAGATGCTGCTGAAGACAAAGCTGTGAGCAAGCCATACCTGACTTATTACTGTACCTTACACAGCAAAATGCACGTATTGTCTCCAATTTAAAAACTGGAGAGAGTTTAAAATGTCTGCTGCATCATACAGTCAGTAATAAAAAATTAGCATTTACACAGAGATGTTGTTCTTTTCAACCACACATCCTGTGAGATGCTGAGTGACAGCTGTCAGCCCGTTACTGAGATAGACCAAACCTAAAAAAATACACTGAGCAGTTCTGTCTCAATATATAGCTCAACAACAAAGAATGTTACAATTAGAGCCTGATAACACTTTTGCCAGTAACAAAAAAAATCCAAACCTAAACCTCAACAGAAAAACCACAAACAAATTAGACAACAATCACAGAAAACACAAAGGGATATAAAGGTTTCCAATAATTACTGGAATTTATAACGTCCAGGTATACAACAGGAAACTGAGATAAGCTCTCTTCATCAAATATGACCTTCAACAGCCTTAAGAAGTTTATCACCACCTTCTGTAACTCAGCTCGGCTCAGTAACATCAAGCAAGAAGCTGCACTGACGTACAACACGAGACAAGAAACAGGTTAAAAAGAGGTAACAAAGGAAAAAGATACATTATAAAGTCTACATCACACAGCATTACAACAACTAAGTCCTCTGCTAAATCTTGCATCAAACAAACATCAAGCTCTAGATTTTACAATATCCTAACATCTTCCCTCATCATGAAGAATCTCCCAGAAGAGAATATGAAAAGTAGCCTTTATTTGTTGCTTTTAGCCAGACACCTGTTTCTGCCGACAAGCCAAGCACAGCTCTGACTGCCAGATGAAGAGCCATAATCTATACAAATGACAACTCTGAACACAAGTTAAATTCTTTTGGTCTGCGAGAAGACTGCAAATATTTTTATAGTGCTCCAAAAGCATTACTACATAGCAGCTTATGCATTACTCCACCAGAAAAATTACAGCAGTTCCCTTTCTAAAAGAGACTACCCACCTTTCAGTTTCACTGTACTGACATCTGGAGAAACATTCTTAAGAATGAAGAGGAGCCATGAGCCTTCCTTGAATTGGGTTTACCCAGTAAGGCTTTGGTAACGAGGGGAGCTGCAAGGGGGGCTTCTGTGAGAAGGCACGAGGAACTGCCTCTGTGCCAGACAGACAGAGCCAGTTACAGTCGGCTCCAGGATGGATCTGCTGCTGCCCAAAGCTGAGCCCGTCAGCCACACCAGTGGTGCTTCTGCTATAACATTAAACAAAGGGTAAAAAAACCTGCACAGCAGCTGAGAGAGAGGTGAGAATATCTGAGAGACAACTCTGCAGACACCAAAGTCCTTCAGTAAGGAGGGGAGGAGGTGCTCCAGGCAGCAGAGATTCCCCTGCAGCCCATGGGAAAGATAAGTGGAAAGCAGGTTGTGCCTTTGTAGCCCCACAGGTCCACAGTGGAGCAGAGATCCACCTGCAGCCCACAGGGAACTCCACACTGGAGCAGGTGGATGTGTCTTATGTACCCTATGCTGGAGCTCCTAGCAGGAGCTGCCACCCATGGTGAGGAAACAGGGATAGGAATGCTGTTCCAGGCTGGAGCCTTATTTTACACAGGAGATCATACTCAGTGCTCACGTGCTTCTTTATGAACAAATAAATTAGTATATTAGAAAAGTGTCATTGCAGCATAAAGAATCAGAGAATGGTTTGTGTTGAAAGGGACCTCAAAGATCTTCTCATTCCAACCTCCACGCCGTGGGTAGGGAACCTTCCACTAGCCCAGGTTGCTCAGAGCCCCATCATCCAGCCTAGCCTTGAACACTTGCAGGGATGGGGCATCCACAGCTTCTCTGGGCAGCCTGTGCCAGAAGCAGTTACCTAAATCTACTCCTAAGGACCTTAACTGCTTTCCAAGACCTTTGCCACCTAAACGTTTGTGTCCAAAGTAAGACTTTAGCCTGACCCTCCATATTACAGTAGCTCAGGGGACAGAAAACTGAGAAGAGCTGTACTGTGCCATGTGAGAAAAACCCGTCTGGTAAATATCACTCTCTTACCGTCAAGGTAGAAAGGCAGTATTTTCATTTTTTCAAACTGGCAAACTACTACAAACTGACATCTGGCTTGTGTTATAAGCACCTCCTGCACAGCCACAAAACAGATAACCTTCACACTCGTCAACCTCCAAGCTCATTTCTAAATCATACCCTGTCAAACACATCACATAAAGGCATTTATATCTGTGCCAAGTTTGAATGTTTCAGGAAAGGCTGGCTTCCAAACTTCTAGAGATTCCACTTAAGTATGTCAAAACAGCTTCTCCATATTCTCACCAAGAACTTTACTTCAGCTTTGTAGGGATGAGAGAGTTTTTGCAAACAAAAGATCTGTACCAAAGTTCACTGGCCTCAGACTCTGAAGGCCTGATCTGTTATACCCATAACTGCCAGAAAGAAGAAACTTTCTTCCACAGAAAGAACCAGACAACCAAGGCAAGCCAACCAGAGTAAAATTCATTATTTCTCACCTAGTGAACTGTAAAAGGCATATTACATCACTGCATGCCACAAAAAGTTTTACATAGCAAGAACAGTTTTCTTACTGGTTGAATCGAAACTTGCTCACCAAGACAAAGATGGATTCAATGGGAATTTTGATACTGCAGGTGAAAATTTAAAAAAAAGGTTGACTTGTTACCAGAGGGATGATGCAGAAGGGAAGCAAAGCAGGCCAAATAGATAAGGGGAAACAAGGCTTAGAAAGAAAGACATAACATAATGCAGAAACTCTGTAACAAACACCTGTGAAGAGCACATGAGACAGAAATGGCTTGGATGAGAAACCATTTCCTCGCCGTGGCTGTGATACTGATCTCCCCCGCTTTTCCTGCCTGTGTGAGGGAGCACGGCTAACCAGGGTCAGCTACTACAGGGCAACAACAGAAGCTCCAAAATATCAGCACGTCCCAAGCTCAGCTCGGTAAAGATCCCAGGCTCAGGAACACACCATGAGAACAAAGAGAAGCACTGCCCGGGCCGCTCACTCCACGCATTCCTCCCGCCTCGGCTCCTGAGAGGCTATTTTCCAGCTACAACAAGTAATCGATTCCAGTTAACATGCAATCGATCCTCAGCTTTGGGGCTGACCCTGCTTTGCTTTTTGCCTTTTTTTTTTTTTTTTAAATTATTTTTGCAGTCAGCAACCTCCCTTGCCCCCCAGACACTTTGACACGGCATTCACCACCCCTTTCGGGGATGCCGACAGCGCTCCAAGGGATGCTCTACCCTCCACGACAGGCAGAACCGGGCGCTCCCGCAGCACCGAGACCCTCCCCGGGACACGAAGGACACGGAGGACGGAATGGGGGGTTGTGGGGAAAGGCCGTGCCCACCCTGCGCTGGGGTGGGGTGGGCCGCTCACGGGGACCCTCCACGGCCCCGGGGAAGAAAAGGCAGGGGGAGAAGGGAAAGCGGGAGGAGAGGAGAAGGCACAGGGTGAAAGGGGAAGGCATGCGGAGTGAAGGCATGGGAGGGAAGGCAGAGGGAGCAGCCACCTCACCTGCCCGCACCAGCCCGGCGGCCCCCTCAGGAGGCAGAGCCGCCATCGCCCCGCCCCCTTCCGCCACTTCCGGTGGCGCCACAAAAGTCCCAGGGCGCCACCGCGGCCGTCTCTCCGCCGCCGGCATCGCCGCAACCACGGCCCCTCCCGCGCCGCCGCCCCTCCCAGAGCAGGTGCGTGGTTCGGGGCAGCGGTAGGGCCCAGCCCGGCGGTGTCTCCGCAGCGGGGGTGGCGGGCGGGGAAGGGAAGGCGGAGGCAGCAAAAAGGTCGCGGCAGCGATGCTCTGCGCATGCGCGGGGTGCTCGGCTCGTGGCCCGCGCGGTGTATGCCGGGCGCTGTAGGCCCGGCGTGTGCGGTCTGGCGGGCGGGAACCGCGCCTCGGGAATTCCGCCCGGTCTCAGCTTTTGGGAGTACTTGGGATTGGAAAGGCTGTATTTGCCGAGATCTGTGCTGAAGGGAGCACACAGGGCGAGGGGGGCATGGCTTCGCAGGGACAGGGAGTGGGTTTGGATCGGAAGTGAGGAGGGAATCCCACACTGTGAGGGGGGGAGGCCCTGGCACGGACTCCATGGAGAAGCTGTGGGTATGTCATCCCATGAAGTGCCCAAGGGCAGGCTGGAACGGGCTCTGAGCAGCCCGGGATGGTGGGAGGTGTCCCCGCCGTGGCAGGGGGTGGGACTGGCGTGGGCTTTGAGGTCCCTTCCAACCCAACGCGTTCTGATTCCAGGCTTCATGGGGAACACCCATTTCTGACCGGATCTGCAGACTGAGGTGGGGGAATTAGTCGCAAGCTGGACTAAACAATTTTGCAGTTAGGATTGTCATCATGGGTAGGAGAAAATGGGCATTAAAGGGTCAAATAGCTGAGTGTGAGCAGGTATAACTCTTCTGGCCAAGACACCAAAGCAAAAAGAGCTCTGGCTCTATGAAAATTTCTTTCTCTTTGACAAAATACCTCCCTTGACCATAAGGCAGTGTATCCTTTTCCAGCTTGGAAGGCACCAAGAACTGATTGCTGGTCTTACATATTTGTTTTTCAGACTATCAGATACACTATAGGTATTGACAGACATAGCATAAGAATTGTCTGAATAGATGACAAAACCAGAAGGTATTATAGTTCATTATCTTCAGGGTTGTTTTGTTTATTTGTTTGGTTTTAAGACTGGGTTAAAAAAAGTAATTAGGTATTGAGGGGAAAGGTTAGTAGGGACACAAGAGACTAAACATCCAGGGAGAAAGCTCTTACAATGTCCTCTTAGGCAGCCACCCAGCAGACTGTTGAAGCACTTAAGAGTTTGCTGAGTCAGGATCCTACTAAATTAATGTATATGGATGCTACATAATGCATTTCTTTCTTCATTGTCTTCCCTAAGCTCTTCCAAACTCTGGTAGCAGGAACTACGATTGCAGGAAGGAGGATAGGCTTCTGTTCAGCTCAAGTATCTGCCCTGGTCTAGCTCAGATATATCTTGTTGCTCTGCAACTTAATTTTGTTAAAATCGGTAACTTTGCGCTAGGTGGAGAATGCTCACTGTTTCAGGCAAGAGTTTCAAAAGTACTTGAAGAATAAAGATTGTTTTGTAATATCTCTCTTTCCACGTGGGAATGTCTGTGTCAGGCCAAACCATCATCCCTGTGGTTAAGTGACAGGTCATACCTGGCTAGTTTTGACTTTTGACCCATGGATGGGTAACTTAAATGTAGAACTGGCCTTTAGGAAAGCCTTGAATGAATACCCCTGTCAGCTGGGATATTTTAATTGCCCTTCAGCAGTGCTCATTTACTGTCTGAAATACCAGTTAATTGACTTCTTTTAAACAACAGAAATATGAATTTATTTTGCAGGAGCCTCACCTTCTTTTCTGGTGTTATTTATCCAATTTACCAGCCCAGTGGGGTGATTTGGCTTGTGCTATCAGATGTAAATTTGCAGGAAAATGGTGTGTTCTAGTTCCTCTTCCCCGTTCTGAAACACCCTCTTTCCTCACAGGCAGGATCGTGGTGGTGAAAAGTGCATCTGTGCTAGTTCTCTCAGCTATTAAAATTTTACTTTAAAACACTAATGTTGTATGAAAATAGTCTTGGCTGGTTTTGAAAGCCAGCTCTAGGTTGTACAAAGTGAATTATTCAGTGTGGCAAAGGTCTTGTCACATTTGGAACGTGAAGTTCCTGGCATGCACTTGCCACTGATAGCATGGCAGTATATGTAGAGTATGTTATTCTATAAATAACATGCAGCATGTTGTTTTCTGGAAGGGATGAGGTAAATAAAAGCAAAAAAACCCTCTTAATAGCTCTTTGCCTCCTTCCCACCACAAGCATAGTAAAGGTAGCTGAATCTGTAAATTGAACAACAGACATCTTGTCTTACACATTTGGCTTTCAAAGAGCATCACAGCGTAGTGAGATCACGTGCATTCTGGAGTGACTGGATATCACTTCCCTATGATTATATGCCACTTAGCAGATATGGTAGACAAACTAATTACTCTTTTTAGCAGGCTGTGTGTTTTCACAGTCCAGCATTGGTACACTGGCAGGATCAAAAGAAATTTGCTTAATGCTTTGGATAAACAGTATTTACTATGAAATTATGACGTGGCAGACCCCAAACCTGGTCCTGCTCCTGCAAACACTGATCAGTGAGAGCAGGATCAAACTGCCGGTTCATCTGCATGTTTCATTGCTGCTGGAGCAGATTTGGAAACACAAAAATCACTGAAATCATATATAGCCTGCATGAATAATTGCAGAGCCTACCTGTGAATATTTCTGATTTTCATTATTAGCTAATTATTTTGATGCTACTCTTGCTAGGCTCAAACGTTTCCTGTGTCAGTGACTCATTTTACTAATGACATTTTAGCTTATTAATGGGATCAGGGAAGTCAGCCCATGTCAAGGAATGAATTGTTACCGCACATGCAGAGTCTGATTTTGAACTTCAGAATCTAATTGTTAGATGAGTTAGTGAACAAAATACATTTCTGTCAGTTTGTTTTTGGGAAATTGTTGTCTTTTCCTTTTTGTCTATGTGTGTTTTTTCAGCTAAAGTGGATTTTTGGACACATCGAATCCCCAGCACACCTGCTTTTGAGGGCTATCCAAATGTTTAAGAATGAGAAGCACAGTTTCTTTAGCTCTGGTCCTATTTCCCTCCCCTATCCAATGAATATAGTAGAAGTCCTCATTATGTGAAAACTTTATAATATAGTGTGACAACAACAACTCTGTTTAGAACAAAATTAGTGTTTCAAGCAGTTATTGCTTAAGCTGAAAACATGGCGGGTATCAAGGGCAGTGGAGTGGATGGTGTATCCTCTTAGGGGCAACATTACCAGGATGCCTCTGACCTATAAAGAAATTAGTGAAAACTGAAGTTGTGATCCCCTGATAGTGGCTCTGTCTGATAAGTTCTGTGCATTTTGTTCAGATTGGCAATGGTCCGTAGTGGAAAAAGTGGTGGGCTCCACTTGAAGCAGATTGCATACTACAAGCGAACAGGGGAGTACCATCCCACAACATTATCAAGTGAAAGAAGTGGAATCAGGAGAGCAGCCAAAAAATTTGTTTTCAAAGGTAAAAACTTTCTCTCAGGTTACTCTGAAAATAGATATTTAGGTGAAGATTTGCTGATAAGAAAAAAAAAAAAAAGAAGTAGAATGTTGCCCTGCAGCATTCTGGGTTTTTATTATATGTTCTCTGTGAAACAAATGCTCTGCATGTACCTGGTTAATGTATAACAGGATGTTTATAGAAATGGAAGGTCAATCTGCCTCAGTCCATTCCAGGAGGGGATGTATCTATCTAAAAGCCAAACCTTGTTCTACATACTACAGAAATATGTAGCCATTGCAATCCATAATTCAAAGGATTACAGAAAGGGAAATCCAGATCTGCAGCTGTAGACAAGGAATGCTGCTGAGTATGGCTGGGCAGAAGTGCAAGGACAACTTTTCCATCCATCACCTAAGAGGCTCTGTGCCCTTCCCAGCTTTATTGAGGCCTTGTGAGGAGACATGAGAGCCGTTTTAGTGTGCTTTTTTCTCTCAGTCCCATCAAACCTGCCAATTCTGTGTAGAGGGAAGGCAGGGAGGAGTTAAACCTGTGACTTGCAGTGTCAGGTTGCTGGCAGGCACACAAGTTCTCAAACAACAAAGTCTCAGTACTCCTACCTCCCCTTTCTGTCCTTGTGTTTCAGTCAGGCTTTCTGTGGAATTGTTGTTTGCATTCTGACCTGCCCTTGTAACTCCTCATGTCCACATCAATAAACAGATGAACTAATGCCTCTTTGGTGGAAATAACTGAACTATTTGTAAACAAAAAGCTACATTTTCACCAAAGTGAACTGAAGCTATTGTAATCAATTCTGTTCCTAATCCTTCCCAGGAGTTTAGTAAACTAAATGGAAGACAAAGCACTTGCATATAATTTGATGGTACTTTTCTTCTTTCAGAAAATAAATTGTTCTATGTTGGAAAAGACAGAAAACAAATGCGCCTGGTAATTTTTTCAGATGAAGAAAAGGAAAAGGTGCTTGAGAAATGCCACAAAAATGCTGCTGGTACTCATCACGGTATATCAAGGACACTGACTTTAGTGGAGTCTCATTACTACTGGACCTCTGTAACAAATGATGTCAAGCAATGGGTATGGTCTCACAGTCTCACTGCACATGGTCATCTTGGCAATGTGTGGTGTTTCCTTTTTACCCTTTTACTACTGACCACATGGCTTTCACACTTCTGTACGTGGTGGTGGGGAGTCTCAATGCCTTTCAGCAGGCAAGGCAGATCCCTTGGAGGGTGGTTTCTCTGGCAAGAGCTCTGGCATATCTTTGTTAGGACTGGAATGTCACATCCCCAGGGTATGTCACTGGAGTAGCTGCCAGCAGATAAGAGCATGAAAATGGTGTCTCTGCCTTACAATTAGTTGTGTCCAGGAAATAGTTAAACAAGTCACTGTTGGGAAATTTCCTTCTTCACCCAAAGATACAAGGACATGATCCCCTGGTAAAGTTTACTGTATGTAAATGTCCTTTAAGGCCAAATTGTTGTTGCTGTCAGCTTGCAGCATCACCTGGATACTTTGGGTTCATGTGCAACTTAACATGGGCTGAACATGAGTCTGCCTTCAACCCAGGTTGGACAAAAGGGCTCTGTCATGTAGATCAAGCTGATTCATGTTATGCATATTATGCATATGCCAGTAGTTCTCAGCTGCAGCATGTGTAGATGAACCAAAAGTGGAATGATTGAGACTTTGTCAATTCCAGCTGCATCATCCTTCCTTTAGTATTTACAGATGGTAATGGATTTTAAAATTTTTACTGTGGACCTGAAAGAGCACCATGCTTTCAGGATGGAGAGAATTCAGCTACAAGTTCCCGCACATGTCCTTCTCCTGGCCTTCACTATTGTTTGGTTTTATTTTGGTTTTATGCTGGGGTTGAAAAATCTAAGGGAAAAAAATTGTAGGAAATATGATCAAATGAATTTTTTTAGCATTGCCTGGCCTGACTGTGGAATCGTGATGATCTGTGATTCTGATGATTGTCTTAAACCTTCGCTCTTGGCTTTTATTGATAACATCTTCCCTGATATTTTCTCTAGGTGTATGCTTGCCAGTACTGCCAAGTGGCAAAGAACACAACCACCACTGTGCCCAAAACACACCCTATCAAAGCAGAGGACCCATGGACAGCAGTCACTATAGAACTAGTGGGACCTTTTAATGTTACCAACAGAAGTCACAAATATGTCATAATTATGACAGATTTGTTTACAAGATGGACTGTTATCTTACCACTGCGTGACACTTCAGCAGCTGAAATCGCTAAAGCAATCTTAAATGTGTTTTTCTTATATGGACCACCTCAAAAAATGCCTATTGATCAAGAGAAGGAGCTCGTTTATCAGGTAAATATTTACATGGCTGGTTAATCTTTTTTTTCCCAAGAAAAAATAAATTTTCCTCTATGTTAGATTTGAATTTTAGACCATTCTTGAGAGAGACTTTAGTATTTTCTTTAATTGAAAAATTAAAAAAGAAGTTAGCACGTAGAGAAAATGACAAACCAGTTATTTGGAACTGTGACATTATGCACCGTTTTCCAAGGCTTTATTGTTTGGATAAAGAACAAAGCAAAATTATTTCCTGGCGGTCATAGTTAGGTTTTGTCACTCCTTTGAGCTAGCACAAGTTTTTACATGCCAGTGTGCTGTATTTCATTCATCCACATTGTCCAGTGTATCAATAGCTAAGGGTAGTTTTGGCATCGGCCTACAGTGATTATGAAGAACTTCTCACACTTTGATCCTCTACGAGGTGGTGAAATCATCAGGCTGTGATACAGAGGAAATGACAGATTGAATTAAGTGGCAGAAATGTGGTTAGAAACCATCAATTACTGGTTCCTAAGCCATACTTACTCCTTTAGCTCTCACTCACAACCCTGGAGTGTTTAGTGCCAATACATACGTAAGACTTTCCTCAGTCAGCATCATATCAACAAGAGGGGTGGAAAACAGTTTGTTTACTTGAAATGGGAAAAAGAAGAGGGGGAACATTCAACAATTATGTTCTTTTTCCTTTGCAGATAAATGAAGAACTATTTGCACTGTTTGGAATGAAACAAGTTGTATTGTCTTATCCTCAGACAGATGAAGTAAATGAAAGAATGTCCAGGACAATCAAAGCTTTCCTTAACAAGTATTGCATTGACCATCCAAATGATTGGGATGAACATTTGTCTGCTATTGCCTATGCTTTCAATTTGACAAATCTGGTATGTGAAGGTCCTTCCTCTTTTGACTGAAGTCCCCCAAAATGTCTGCAAAGCTGTATGCTAAATTTGCTTGCTTTTGGTCCCTGGTTAAATAGGAGCCAGATCAAAACACTCCATATTTCCAAATGTTTAATCGTAACCCACATGTCCTTGAGCCAATGAACATATGTGTGGAAGGAGAATACAGTATGTTTGCCAAAATATTTGAAGCAACTAAAAAAGTCAGTCAAGCACTGGAAGACGAGAAACCCTCAGATTGCCAGGTAAATGTTATGTACTCAAATTTTACTAGTAGGAAGACTGAAGATAAAAAAGACATAAAGGCTTAAAGCATGAAGTATAACTAACCTTTTAAAACAATGTGAGGGTTTGTGCGGTGGTTTTTGTTTTCTTTCCCCTGTGATCCCTATATTTCAGTGTAACAAATGTCATATATATTTGGAGGGAGTAATCCTGTTGTCAAAAGTTTGCTGTTTCTGACTCAGAGGGCTGCGTATCTACAGAAGCTGAAAACTGTTGGCTATGGACTGTTGATTTATGAAGATGAAATCCATGTCTTCATAACTCTCCAGCCCTTCAGGATTATGAACTATACACACTCGAAACAAGTCAGTGTTGTGTTTATGCACTGCTAACCAATGCTATGCAAATGCATGATTCCTTTTGGAAAAATGTAATTCATATGTATCCATTCTGCAGGTGGAGAAAAACACTTCAGAGGAACAAAAAATCAGAAACAAAATCACAGTCAAAAGGAAGCCAAAGCAATTAAATACCCTTCGACTTAAAGTTGGTCATGAAGTCCTCAGGCAGAGAAAAAACTGGTGGAAAGATGGTCGTTTCCAGTCAGAATGGGTTGGTCCTTGCATTATAGATTATATCACGGATAATGGCTGTGCAATATTAAGAGATGCCACAGGATCCAGGCTGAAAAGGCCCATCAAAATGTCTCACCTCAAGCCATACATAAGAGGGTCCAGTGGAAAAGGTGTGTGTGTGTGTGTATATGTAATTGTTTTTTAATTTATATGTCTATGTATGAAAAAAAGGTTGGTTTGGTTTTTTAACTTCTCTGCCATGTCATGGTGTTAGGTTATGAGAATGTACAAATACCATTCACTCACCAGTGGAAATTAAGTTAACACTGCATCATAATGTAATAACTAGTTTTCAGAAGGGAGAACAGTGAGTGTGAGTGATGTCAAACCTATGCAGAGCATGGAACAGAGCTAATGAATCATGTCTGAAGTCTTTTTAAAAATAGCCTCTATTAAAGTTCCTTCTGATGTCTGGTCTGGCTCCATTCATTCTGGCTGGTGAAAACATGACAGAAGTATCAGCAGGCTGAACTGTGTGCAAGGAGCATTTTCTGACTGTTTATCTTTTGGTCTAGACAGAATTGACATTACATTTTTTATTTTTGTTTGTTTGTTTTTTTAGCCTGACTAGTGCAGATGGTCTGTGTTTGGACCTTTTTCTTTTTTCCAACACCAGTGTCCTCTAAAGCCTTAAAGTAGAAAGGCTACATCAGACAACTGACTTTTGAATAGTTCATTTTAAATTGTGCTACTCAGGATGTAAATATGTTTCTCTTACCAGAGCAAATACACTTGTCATGCTCTGCAGTAGGACAGCTAGACATTCGCAAAGATTTGGGTGAGCAACTGCCACTCTTGGTGAAGGATATTCAGTGTGTCCTTTTGCAGGGCAGCTGATGTTCATCAAACAGTGGCAGCTGTTCCTTTTCCCTTTGGGCTGTCTTTGAGTCACCACAGGCATTTGGAGGAAAATAAGTACTCGTTGTTCAGAAGACTGCTGTCACAGAGCAACCTGCTTTTCACATCAGGGTTCTTGAAAAGCAGAACAATTCTCACCCTGTTGGTTAGTCTTTGGTCCTTGAAAATATATAAACTACATTGAGATTCTTCTGTTCTTCCATCACCTCTTAAAGCTGAGGGATTTGCAAGACTGAAACTAATTCTGGAATCTGATGTAAGAAGGTGATATTTTTGTCAGTTGTCAGAGATTTCATAACCAAGATGCTGATTTCATGTCATGTCTCTGGGCTGCTATGTTTTCTTGGATCATCACTCTATGCCCTCCAGTTCCTCATTAAACTGCTGATGCACGAGAAGGCAGTCACAGGCATATCCAGCACACAGATAACGTACAGTTATTGCAATAACTTCGGTAAACTGTGTCACTGTATAAGAAGTCTTTGTATTATTAGAACCTGATATGTTTACCACTAAATACTGCAGAAGAGTGTGTAAACAGAGAGTTTCTTCCCTTTTTTTCCAGGAAGTGACTGTTCTGGTTTTACCTGGGGTAGGGTTTTGTTTCTTTCTTTCTTTCTTTTTTTTTTTTTTTTAAACTTACTTTTTATGGCTGTTATGCCTGTTGTGTTGCATTGAGATTTCCCAACAAGAGCTTGGAGAAACTGCCTTTATCTGTGTGCATGCACGAGATGAAAGAATCTTCCATGTCCATTCATTTAAGGTATTAGTTCAGTAGGTGACTATGACAAACATCAACTTAACATTGACCTAACTAAGAAAAGTCCTTGATGTGGAACATTGCAAGCATTTTGTGGATGTAACAAGATGCCAGACATCTGATGCTCAGTGAAATCAGGAAATTCACGTTATCAGTCGGCTGTGTCTCAAACATTCTTGTCCTCTTGGGGAAATTGTTTTGAAAAGAAAGTTAGCACCTCACTAATGTTTGAAATATGACTGAAGGATCTGATCTAATGGCTACTTTCCTTTTACAGACAACCATTACTTTCTACAAGGTGCAGTAGTTGTTGACCATGATTACACTGGCTTATCTAAAAGATCCAACAGTTCAAACCAACCAGACTCTGTTGCTGAAGGGGAAATAAATGCCTACACAAGAGATGTCATGTCTGCTGTACAGATTTCACCTGCAGCCTGCAAAGACCAAGAATCAACAGATGGTAAACTCGAGTCTGAGCTGAGAGAAGATCATTGCATTGAATCAAGCGCTGCAAGGCAAGAGCAATGGCCTTTGCCTTGTTGGATGCTTCAGACCAAGATAGAGGATACTTAAGTATAGTGTTGTGTCACATTTTGTTGCCAAACAGTTTGGAACTACTTGTGGCAGACTGGAAAAAAAAAATGTAGTAACTCCAAATTCCTTAGCCAGATCCACTTTACTACTTTATGAACATGAGAGTGCTGCAGGTGCCCACTGGTTAATTTGCATGGGCGTTAAGAAGGAAATTCAGTGTTACCAAAAACAGGCACAACCTTGTAAAAGCACAAGTTTTGATCATGTATTTGAACTGCAGATTTTGTTGGTAGAATGGCAGTGTGGCCGTGCCTTACTGTTATCTTCTTAGGACAAAAAGCCTCATTTCACTATAATGACCTTTTTTGCTAACCCTTAGATGACTCACTCCAAATGTGCAGAGATACTGTGGAATGAATATAACCTAAGCAACTTGGTGTAAGTTTTGCCTCCAGTATAGAGAAGCTCATGTCTTCCTTTTCCTGTTTTCTGTTCTTTCTGGGAAACTGCAAACTCTCTTTTTCAACTTTGATTTCTAGTTTAACACACAACAATAAAGCTGCTGAAATGAAGTGCATGTAATGTTCTGTGCATGAAATAAAGAGGCCTTCAGCTGCTCCCCAGTCATCAAAACTCTGCTAGGGTGAGCAATTTTAATATTTCAGGCATGTAAAAAATATTAAGAGCATTCAATATTCCTTTGTGCTTTTCTCACAAATGTGACTTTCCATTACATTTACATTTCTTTTGAGCCTCTACAGGTCTGGAGATTTCCACTGACAGTGAGCTAGGAAGGATAAGCACTGGTATTAACCTATTCTCTGATTTCCTTGAGTAAGTTGTTACTGGTCTGGACTTCCTGCTGAGAAGACTCTATTTCAAAGTCAGCTGAAGAGGAATTTTTTCATGTGGAAAACTGATAAGTGCAAGTCAGTTCTTTTTACAGGGGACTGACACAAAGAGGATGAAAACTAGCAGAAAATGGAATTGAGAAATTCATCTGTTTCTATCCAATACTGTGGAAGATTCACTTATCTTGCTCTCTGAATGTGTCTTATCTCTGCTGCTGAATGTGATGTGACGTGTAACACAGGTGGAAGAAAGTACTGTTTATTATGAGTTTTCAGTTAACCTTAGGTAATAAGAGTGGTCCTCAAGGCTGTTTTAGGTACCTAACTCACATAGGAATTCATACCTACTGCACAGTACGTCTGATGTCATGAGATGCAGCTGTATGAGAAAAGATCTCAGCATTATGACAGGATCTTTTCTTAAAACTCAAATGAAAAATAATTAATACCCAAACTATTTTGTGTCTTCTGAAAATTTAGTCCTATAGATACAGTTTTTCTCCACTGAGCCTCTTTCTCAATAAATTGTGTGTGTGCACACATGGAATACAGATATATTTATATATGTATATAGTGTGTGTGCAAAAAAAGTATTAGCACCAGGGATAAACCTGGAGAATAAGGCAGTTGTCTGTAAGACTCCTTTCTGCTTCGTTAGGTGCAAAAGAGAACCAGCCCCTTTTTTTTTTTTTTTCACTTTTTTTGTTTTTACTTTGTTTTTAAGTTCAACTGCTCAGTTCCTTAATTGCACACAGTACAGCAGAGCTGGTTTTTGGGGAAGCTCTCTAGTAAAGCAACTGCTCTCGTGTTGTTAGAGCTACAGTGGAGAGAAAGAAAATGTTGCAGAGAGATTTGTGAATGGGGGAACCAAAAAAACCACATTTAACATAACACGTAATGCTGATGGTTCAGGCTTCCTGCTACTTTTGATCTACTCTAGCAACTACTCTAGGCATTCCTCTCATCAGTGCACAGTCTCTGCGTGTGGGAGGCTCATTGAAATAATATACAGGGGTTTCAAGCTATTGGCATGAAAAACAGTCAGTGGAACAAAAAAAATCCCTGCTAGGAAATGTGAGGTGTTGCAGGCACAGAATGCTTGGGTGAGCTCCTGCCCCAACCACAGTGAAGTGTGTGTTTGTGACCACAGTGAGGTGTAAACCTGCCCACTCTTGGTTTGCATTTTAACCTGCTGAGATAAGAAAACAAATGTCCTTCTGTACTCTTTTTTTTACTGGCACCCAGGTTTGATTTAAGATAGGACAAGAGGAAAAGACTATTTAATAACAGAACTCTTAGAAATTCTGTTTGTGCCCCCTCCTGGCAAGTCTTTTAGAGGGGAGGAAGAGAAGGGAGAAAAACATGAAAGAAAGTGCAGATTTCTTCGTACCGCCCAGCACAGAGCTGTGGTCCTTTATCCTTTGGGTATGCTAAAAGCACTAATGACCATCTTGGAGCTTGGTGAAAAACACTATAAAAAAAGCACCTCCTATTGAAAAAATCTGTACTAACGCTCAAGACTATTTTACTATGGAGAGAAGACGTTTCACCTCTTGCTGGAATACTTTCTGAACCTTTGTCTGCATTTGCCCCTTCTGTGTTAAGGTGTTCCTGCTTTTCAACTACAGACATTTTACATTTTTTTCCTTCTTCTCCCTGGAACTGAATGTTCCCTGCAGGAGGGTACCAATTAGTCATGATATGCTTTTCAGAGCAAGCAGTTACCAAATCTGGAAATACCACCTTTGAGAACCAGATAAGGGCCTTTTGCTCATTTGCTTTGGTGCCACATCTCTTGTCAATGGCCTTCTGCAACAGACATCATTACTGTAACAACCTAGCATCAAAATCACTGCACAGTGACCTTGTTGGTACTTTCAAGTGGACTTTTTGTGGGACTGCAGCGAAATGGGTACATTCACTTAATTTGCTATCAAAAAATAAAACCCATGAGCTGTAGGTTATCATTAGGTAGTGAACACTCAGCAAGGCACGTCAGCAGCTGTCACTGTCTGTGGGCCTGGGAGTATGGCTGCTCACATGTGAATTCAACAGAGGGAAATGCCATCTCAGCAGTCTCCAGGACCAGACACTTTTTTATGCTAAAAGGCTAAAATTTACACAAACAAGATTTAGCAGTGTCTTCAGGAAATGGGTACTGCACTCTTCTGCACATATTAGAAGATCTGATCGCCTGCTGTTTACATCTTGATAATCAAACTATGTTGAAATTTGGACTGAAAACCAGTATACAAAAACTTTTAATTTAAGGGGGAAGGCTCTTCCAGACAGAAGTAACCAGACAGTAACTTCATTTTAAAACACTTGATTCAGGAGCAGTTAATCCTGCGAGATGCATTCCCCGGTCAGTTCTCCCCTCTCCTCTCGACCTGTACATAGACAAAGGGATCTGCAGCAACCTTGATGCACCTTTAGGAGAAACAGGTATGCCAATAAACAGGACGTGTTGTCAGAAATACAACATTCACACTCTGCCAGGCTGAGCTGCCCTTCTAGTGCTGTGATTTGCAGATCACTTGGACACAACTTTCTGTAGTTGTACATTTCCATGTACCAGTCGGTACTCACACAGTCCCTTTCTGGGTGTCTGACAAGAATCTCAAAACTTCCATCAGCAGAGCTGGAGCATTCAGAGCTGCAGCTGGTGGCAGGCACCAGGGCCTTGAATATATAAAGTGATGTCTAAGTAAGTGGGTTAAAAGGGAATAAATCAGATTTCACAAATTCAGTACTTAAAATTCGTTGATGATTTTTGACAATTGATGCCTTTGATCTCTCTAAGCCTCATTTCCCCTTCGGTACAGAGTGAGTGGCACCATCTCAGTTTCCAGACCAGCTGAAAAAAACCTTACCCATTACTCTTCACCCAGCTGGCAGGCACAGTGATGAAAGCCCCAATAGAAAACTCCTTAAGATAATGAGTTCTATATTTTGTGCAGAATTTCAATGATATGCAGTAAATAATACATGTAGTTCCACACCAGACTGATGTTGAATGTCTGCCTAGTCAGAAACATCATCCATCACCTCCCACAGATTAAAGACCAAGGAAAACGAGAGCAGAGCGCATAGTCACAGAAATATGCTGGCAAGCTTAATTTTTTTCCCCAGAGTCTTAAATTCCGTGTGTTGGACTCCACAGGGAGATGTCAGGCATTTATTCTGGCTTTCCATGCCAGTCACACGGTGGCATCCTCAGCCTGTCCCTGTGTGGGGCTCACAGGAGATGCTGCCCCGTTTGCTCTTCTGAGGCTTTTCTTTCCCAAACTACGTTTGCAGCAGAATTTCTGCCAATTTCCGAATTGATAGTTATGGAAGCACAAATGTATTTCTGAGAGTGACAACATCAGGTGGTTTATCCCACAGCTGCCAGCTGTGGCAAACTTTCAGTACAGCTTTTCAGCTTCCAAAGAACTGGGCACCTTGCAGGACTGTTGCTTGGTTGCTGTGAGCAGGATCTCTCATTCTCTCTGGATTAAGGCCATGCCTCCAGTTCCTTATGCACAGCTGAGAGCCAGCTCGAGGAAACATGGCAGAATTGTGGGATTCAGCCCTTCTCAGTGCAACTAATTTTCTCTTAAGCCGCAGTTTTAGGATGTGTCTTGGCTGAAGGAAGTGATAACAAACATGGGGGCGAGGGTATCAAAGCACTGAGGATTGCCATGCCAGGGCAGAGTTCTGCCCTTAAAACCTAAATGGCAATAGCACCAACTTTAGCCTTTTATGGCTGCTGCCTTATCCATATTCTGCCAAAATTCTTCCATTCTAATTAAAAAGAGCAGAAGATTTAGGTTTCTCATATGTCTCAGTTAGAAAAATAAATGTAGTCTGCAATTAATAATTTCCCTAGTTTGCTGAACTGTTACCACTGACTATTTACTAGGAAAAAACTGCATCTTTAAAACGGATTTTCACACAGTGCCCTCGAAACAGATTGCCTGTACATCATCTGTGTATCTTTTAAAAACTTGTACAATGAAATCAGACAGAGCTTCACTCGCAGGATGTTGTGCACCATATGCAACTAATTAGTAAGCACACTAGTGGAACAGTGCTAAAGAAAGGAGCAGCTCAGCAAAGTGCCTTCACAACCTGCAGTATATAGAAAACCTTAATGCAGATTCCAAATTGCCATGCAGCTCTCCCTTGTACCTTTCCAAGTATGTGCGTAACAAAGCCAGCTGCATGCTCCTTTAGGTTTTCCAGCCACCATGTCCAGAAACAGCAAGAAGTTTGCAGGTTTTGCTTGGATAAGTAGCTATCGCTGGAGATTTTAAATCCTCTACACTGCCAGCTCCCCTCTTTTCTCCTGCCAGTAATGCTTAGCTACACAGATGAATCTAAATTTTTCACCAGTACTAGAGAGGAATTTAAAGAGCAGTTACAGTGTAAATTTTACTAACATTTTTGATAATTCACAATGGAAAAAAAAACCAAACATTTTCACATTTAAGAACTAAAAACACCTCCTCCCAGTAGGCTAAGGCAGATCAGGGTGTGCAAGTCCAGGGTTCACTAGCATCTGTTTTACATAAAAAATACAGTGGCCTAACTTAAGCTCTTAATTTTAATTGACTTGGATATTTAGTTGTGGGGTTTTTTAATTGGTTAATTACATGAAACCACACAAACTGTGAGAAACATCACAATATAGTTTTTCAAAATTTTAAAGTATGTCCTAATGTGCAATTAAATAATCAAGCTGCTTTTGAGTGGTCTGCTCCCCACAACTTCGACTGCCAAGACATATGTAGTCTTTCAAACAATTCCCCATGTGCTTGAATGGCAAGGTAAAAATCACCGAAGTCCCTTTTCTGCAGCATGACCTGGGCTTAATCCTAATCCTCTGTAGTGTGACAGGCATTACTGACCTAAAGGTTCTGATAAAACACAAATAAATCTAGCTTTGGGAAGCAAGGAGCTGTTGCAATTTGCCACATTGATCTAGAAATCCTCATTAACTCTATAGTGCACTGCTTGATTAGAAAACTACTTAATCAGGATGCTTCCCAAGGAATCAATTCACACCTAATGATACTTGGTGGCAAGGACAGCTGCTTAATTTGGATCATAATTCAATTTAGTCGTGACACCTTCAGGTGACATGGGTGACAAACCTGTGCCTCACAGTTCAGTGTATCACCCTCATGGCACTTTGCAGTTGCCCCAGCCTGCTCAGCCTTATGGCTGGTTCACAGCAAGGTGCCCAAAATTGCCTGCCAGTGGATAGCAGGCACTTCCCAATCGCCTCTAAGGACTTCCCTTGTGTCAGGCTACTTAAAACAGAGAGATGCTTCATACAGGACAACCACAGGGAAAGGTGCTTCAGCTACTTATCAGCCTACTTTTAATGAAAATATTCAGTCCGTACAGTAGCCAAGATTCTTGCATCTTAAAAAGGCTTAAGATTAATCAACAATACGTTGTATTTTGTATAATGTCTTTTAAATCTTAAAATGTGCAATTATGTGTTGTTCATTAAAAAGCATAGTCTTACCTGGAACAACTGCTAAATTAGACACATGCACTCTTAAATCCACTAGTTTAGATTGAAAACCATTATCCCACATTTGTATTAGCACATAGAACGTTCTAGGATGGAGGATGGTCTGCTGGCATTTTAAAACGATTCAGAAATCTCATCTCTTCCTTTTCACATGTATTTTCTATTGCACTGTGAAGTCTCTGGTACATTGTTTTCATAAGATGCAGGGACAAATAAGGGACAAAGAACATTCAGTGCCTTCAAGCAGGTTCAGATTTCCTGCCACTGTACCCATCTGAAATTAGAGCATGTAATTTGAGGTGCTGAAGTTTGATAGCTGCTGGAAAGTAGTTGGTTGCCTGTCAGTGCAGTTATTAAAAACAACAGAATGGTTTGGGTTGGAAGGGACCTTCAACATCACCTAACCCAGCATTCCTGCTGTGGGCAGGGAACCTTCCACTAGACCAGGTTTCTCAGAGCCCCATCCGGTCCGGCCTTGAACACTTCCAGGCATGGAGCATCCACAACATCTCTGGCCAGCCTATTCCAGTGCCTACTATCCAATTTCTCCCTACTATCCAATCTGAATCTCCCTCTTTCGGTTTAAAAACATTACCCCTTGTCCCATCACTACAGCCCTTGATCTGTGTCTTTCCTATAAGCCCACTTTAAGTTCCAAAATGAGATCTTTGGGGACCCTTCTCCTCTACAGACTCAACTCCAGCTCTCTTAGCCTGTCTTCAAGGGAAAGGCGCTTCAGCCTCTGATGATCTTTGTGGCCTCCTCTGCACCTACTCCAACAGGTCCACATCCTTCATATGCTGGGACCCCCGAGCTGGATGCAGCAGTGCAGGTGGGTCTCACCAGAGCAGAGTGGAGGGACAGAATCACCTCCCTGGACCTATTTTTCTTTAGGCAGCCTGGGATTATTGTAGAGATCAATCTCAGAATCCCAGAGCTGAGATTATGACTGATGCTCAATTAATCTGTTTTAGCTTGTACTTCCAATTAAACTGTGTTTGTCTGTTTCCCCCTCAGCAATTTTTAAAGTTGGATATGGATTAAATAATAATACTGTGGAAACAGAGAACACTCGACAAAAGATGGATATAATGTGAGATATCTAAATGTTAAAATATACCTTTACTGGTTGTTTTTGAGAAAACCCTGTGATCTTTTAGAACTGACGCCACATCCACCACCTATTATAGCAGTGCCAGCACAGCTTTCTTCATTGCTGTCACTGAAAACCTTCTGTAAGCTGGTGGCTTGCCATCTTTGCAGACAGAGGACTCTTCCCATTTACCTTATCAGTTTTTATTCACATACAAGAGGATCAAGGCCACAGATAAAAATAACACTGCATTACTTTCAAAACTGAGACGGAAACAGGCTGTTTTCCTTGCAACAGCAGGAAAACAGAAATGGGCAGGAGAGGAAACAATTTACTGTATGCACTAAATGCATTTCACATGAAACTGAGCTTGTACTCCAGCATTTCAGAGGGCTATCCTGGAGATTCAGCTGTATATGAGAAAAGAAACCTTGTCAAGGATTTTAAGATTTCTGCTCCAGAAAAAGGAAATTTATAAAATCTTTGTAGAGAAAGACATCTTACCTTTGGCTACACTATCATTACCTTTATTCCCTCCAAAACAACCTTGCAAAACCACAACCTCAAGGAACTCAAAGGCTATTTTTCAATCCCAGTGCCTATTACAACACCTGCAAATGATGATAATGAAAACTGTTTCATAAAACCCTGTGGCAATTACAGCTGTGTACACTCTGCTCATAATAGAAGTTTTAAAAGGACATTAATTATGCTCTGCTCCTCAAACTAGACTGATTAGTCATGATGACGTACACAATGATTCACACTTGAGATGACTCACACAGACAGGGTAATTATGTACCACGACTTCTGTAAGTCTCCTGTTCAATGAGAGCTCATTACGGGACTGAAGGCTCCTGTTGTAGGAATGAAAAAGGAAGTGTGGAGGAAAAACAAAATCAGTACTTCCAATCAGGTGCTATTAGATCCCTACTCTGGCTAATTTCCATATTTAATTTGAGACACAGGTTTCCTCTTAGCTGTGACCATGTTTTATTAAGCAAATACCCTGCAGTTTTATTATACAAGTAAAATTTCTCTTTAGATGTTTAAGCTTGACTTTGTACATGTATGTAGATTATTAGTCTTAAAAAAACCAAACCAAACCAACCAAAAAAAAAAAACCATTGTGACATAGCAAAATATTTTTCCATCTTCCATACAAAATAGCATTTTTTTTCCTCTGCTGGCAGAAGGCATTAAAATTTTTACTGCAATAAATGGTCTGTGTAACTTTTACAAAATTTATATACAAAAAAAAGTAAGCAAAAATTCCAAAGTACACTCCGACAGCTAATGCTCTGCGAATACTTTATTACACAAATTACATTCAGCTTCTGAAAATAGTGTTCTAACAGTGATACCATCTAAAAATAAGACATTCCAGAAACACATCAAGTTAGGAAGAAGAAAAAAATTAAATAGAGACTTTTTTCTTTCCTTCAATGCAATATAATGCTAGTGATTTTAAAAAAATAGAAGAAGACTTAGCAGCTTCATTTTTCTTGTGGCACTGTATTTTCTCTGTACTGCAACAGGTTAAGGACATTGAAGAGGAAAGGCACAAAACAGAAATTGGCAACTGAATAATTACGGGAAAAATATTTTGATGAAGCAGATAGTAAGACTTATTTACAAGATCCCCATATTTGATGATATAATACTACTGCTTTAAATCAGTCCTGCAATTAGAAGACTTTGCTTTATTAAGATGTTCACATAAAAACCAACGGCACTGATATGGAACTTCCATACACTCCTCCACTTAAAAAACATAACCAAACCAAACAAAAATTAAAGGAACCAGTGTACAGCCCCACGGAGACCAGGACAGTTTACAATTAAATACACAAAATCTTAAACGTGCTTAAGGGAAAAGGAATCTGACATTCTGGGTTGAATCGTATAATGGAGAACTCAGCTGTTTCAGGATGATGAAGGTGCTGGTGGGGGTGGAGATGCTGAACACTCTTCCTCAGAATCTGTGCCATCATCTTCATCTTTTTCTTGATCACTTCCCTCAGTGCTCAGCCGGTCAAACCCTTTTCGGCTGTAGCCTTTGTGACTCGCAAAGAAGTTCCCAAGGTTGATGCCACCACCTCCTTTCCCTGTGGAAAGGAAAGGCTTTTCACAAGGTTTGCTCTACTATCCAAGCAGAATTAAAAGACTCTATCTACTAATTTAACAGTACAGTGGTGATTATTTTATGTGTCCTTCAAGAAACTGTTTTTAAAGACCAACACATGAGCCAGAAAAGCCAAGTATAGATACCACAAAAGAAGACGCAGATTCATCCCACTTGTTTGCCCTTAGTCTCAAAGTGGTTCATTTCATTCACCACATCCATGATAACTCATTATAGCTACTGCTCTCCCACTGGTATTGACACATCCTCTTTAGTGGGCAGATAATGACACATTAAAGGTGTCGTAAAAGACACTTCCAAAGAACACCTGATCTTTGCCCCCAGTCCTTCCTCTGAGAAGGTTCCATCAAATCTGTTATTCAACACAAATACAGAAAAAAGCCTCCAGTTACTGAAAGACCTTCAGTGACAAGACTTACCTCTTAGTCTGCCTAAAATTCTGCCTGAACTTGAATCAAGTTTGTGTTCCCCATCAGCTGAAAAATAAGGTAAATTTCAAAAATAAGCTAAACCCCTCAATATTCTATGATTAAATAATTATCTGCATTTTCTGATACAAAGCACAGACATTCAACAGAACAATCAGCAGCTCTAAGAAGTCATTAGTGGCAGTACCACAGTAGTCTAGAGTGTTAGCATATTTGATATACTATTTAGGACATTTGATATGCTAAACATCTTTGAATTTCAAAGAGTCAGGAAGCTGCACACTGAAATTTTCAAATAAAACACATCCAATTCAGTTGCACAGCTGTATTAGGTTGCTGAATCATTGCTGAATTGCCTACTCTGTTGTAGTAGGTCGTGACTAGTAGCAGAACTGTGTTATTTGTCTGTTCCATGTGTATTTTCTTCTTTGGATAAGCATACCTTGATTAAACAGTTCTGTGATCCAAAACAACAAGAGTAGTGATCAAATTCTATTGCAGTCCACCAATTTATGAAAAACAGTGTTATTATATAGTACAAATTAAGAACAAATTTACACATCTTGTAAGTGCCAATTAAAGCTCTCAGAGCAATGGATGAAGGTGCACTATTGAAACATGTCTTACAAAATACACTAGGTAGTAGTGAACAACAATATGTAATCTCTTGTAAATGTTACTTGTTTGCAGTTCGCTTATACCTCTGTAATACCCATAGAGTATTTTGTTCTTGGCACTTTCAAGATCCCACACTAGAAAATCAAACTTTGCTAAGAGTATTAAAATTTATGAATTATAGACAATATAACATATAAATATATATATGGAGAGAATATATGTATAAAGATATATATATAGATATATATATATATATAAATATAAATGTGTGTGTTTCTGAGATACTAATTTTTGGTTTGACACCAATTAAAGTTTTTGATACATGTTCTGAAGAAGTGGTGCCTGGATACAGTATTAAAGGCACAGGGGGATGCAGGTACTGCAGGCACATGATTCTCAATTTGCATGCAACACCACCACAGCTGATGAGGAGGGCAAAGGGACAGTGAGCTTCCCTCTTCACAGCCTCATCCCTCCGTGTTCAGTGATGGTTTGAACCAGAATAATAAAAGCCTGTTCTCTAGAACAGTTACTCACAGTTACCTCCATAGGCAGTTGTCTTCCTCCACCGAATAAATACTAAAATTGCCAGCAGAACAACAACTGGGATAACTAGAAGAGTTGTAATAAGAACAAAGGAAACTCCAGTGCTGCTGGCCTGTTGGACCAAGTGCTCTTTATCCATGCTCTTTAGAGTGTCTGTTGATTCTGGCTTGTTTTTCAATCTGGCTTCTACAATTGTTTCTGATTCTTGAAAAAGAAAACAATTTCTGCATGTAATCCACAAGCATCAAGCAACACAGAACAAGGTATTACAGGAAGGAACAAGCTATAATACTTTAACTGCTGAGTTACAAGAAGTAAAAGACAAGCTCTTAAGGATACATTTTTGGCTTTTGCTGATGTTATCCCAAATATAAGGCAGAGAAAGTGAATGGTACCACTCACTAGCAAAGATTCCCTCCCCCTTTTCGCAAATGGAGAGAGATGTCAGAGAGAGTTTTGTCCTAAAAGGTATCTATTATTTAAAATATAAGAAATTCCCCCACAGATCTATTTTTGCAAATGGGTGTGTGGTGTAATATAAATTAATTATCACCTTTTAATAAAAATACTTTCACAAAAAAATACAGAAAGCCAGTATGCACTCTATCATCATAACATCATAAACACAAAGAAAAAGTTTAAAGTTCTTTTTAATGAAACTGTGACAAAGGATTAAATTTTCAGAACTGTTACATCTTGTGAAAGAACTTTGGTTCTATAAATCTGGAGTTTTTGAAAATTGCATCCAGTCATTCCTGACTAATATGTTAACTCTCCATGCACAACGAGAAAAACTATTTCAGGAAAACCCTTTATGCTGTTTTGTGAGTGTATCACATGCTTTGTGATAACTTTTAAAACTGTCTAGCTATATATTTTAAAGCCAGACTGAATAGCATGTCTTAACAAGCAGCTACATTACAAACACACTGTGAATCAAATTTTGTTTAGATTCTGTACCAAAATTAAAATGATGCTCTATTCTGAAAGAATGGCAAATGCTTCAGTTTACACTCAACACTAACACAGTGATAACACTATCAGTGTTATCACAAGTACAAGGATAACAATGATACAATGAAAACATGCTGTCTGTTCAAGTAGTAGTTATGGCCAAGGAAAATTTCCCTCTGCGATCAGGGGATAGGCTACAGTTGTCCACTTATTTTCCCCCATGTCACAGCAATACCAGCACCAGTAACATTCTGTCACCAGGAGGCTGTGAGAGTGCAGGCCACTCCTGCCCATTACTGAGCAGAGGGTGACACAAAGTCCACTGGCTCTTTTCTTCCAGTGGGGCTCAAAGACATTCATTTCAATCTACCCACCCTAATCAGTTTTGGAGATTGTTACTTAAAGACTTTTTCTTACCCTGGTGATACTATTGCATTTTTATTCTGTGACATTCAGGGTGTCACCTAAAGAAAGCCAAAATGCATTAATACATCCCCAGATACACAGCATGCTGTAATGTCAGCACTTCCCTTCTGAGGGCTTCAGGAGGGCTGATGTACCAAGAGAGACAAAATAAAAGGGTCACAGTTTTGGCAGTAGGGATTTCATTGTTTCATAATGTTAGCCTTCCTTATTCTACTTTATTCAATATGCTTTTAATTGGCAGTTGGGATCTTTTGGTACGTTCCTCTGTCTGCATATACATGGCTAAAGCAAACTACACAAGCTCTGAATTTAACCAAAGAAAACCAGTTAAGACCATTTGAACATTTTATAAAGGCCTTTATATAAACAGTACCATAGCCTGGTATTTGTTTTCTGAGAGGGAAACAAACTTTTCAACTAAAAAGACCTATGTAACAGAATACAAATGGCTGAAATTACTTTATAACTACCTGAACTGATATTTTACCTTTGTATTTCTTTATCTCCTTATATTAGTTCTCTTTTTTTTTTTTTTTTCCATTTTTCT
>VWZG01007546.1:42164-61302 GCA_013396735.1 Grallaria varia
CATGCAGATAAATGAAAAAAAAAAAAAGTATAGAAACTCTATGGAAACAAACCTAACCGGAAAAAATGGTATTTCTTGCCACATGCTGTGACTTGCAAGGCTGCGTACTGAAAGGCTATACAGAAACACAAAGCAATTGCCATTTCACATAACCATTTTTTTTTTGGTGGTTGAAGGTTGTGGAGCACGGGAGAGGGTGCTGGGGAGTAACTATCACAGTTATATTTCAGAGCTATTTCTGCATCTAAGGGAACTGCCAGAGATACCAATCTGGACCATACCAGATGGTGGTATGGAATTAATCCACTAGTTAAATTTTTATCTTTGTGCCTGTGAAGCACTTGTCATCACTGAAAATGCAATGTTTAGATTGGCTGTGAAACGGCATCTACCAGGTAACACTGTCGCAAGCTTCTTTCCAGGGCCTCCTATGCCAACTCAGGAAAACCAAACACTCAAACTAGTTAGCATTTTCCCCCTCCAACTTGGCAGAAACAGCCCTAGTCTTTGTGAACACCCTTGTTCCTTCATTTCCATTATGAATCAGACTAACCTTTTATTTCCTGCACCTCAATACCAGCCTTTTTAACTGACCGATGCTGCATTTCTGTAAAACAAAATCATTCTTCAGGACAGCTGACATTTCAGAAGGACACTCAGTGACATTTTTCTGCTAGCTTTCTTAAATGTACAGCACAACCCTACAGTAAACAATTCCATCAGCACAAGGAGAGTCAATATAAACCATTAAACAGCTCACGAGCCAGGGAAAAAAAAGAAAGACCTTGATTCATGAACGGTGCTTGCAACCATCAGCTCTTATGCCACAGAGAGGTTTTATGGGTATGTCTAAAAGTTCAGGCATTCCCACAAAAATAAAACTGTCCATTATAATAAAAATCATAATGCATTAAAGGCTGGTTAAATCAGGGCTTCTTAGCTACTGCAGTTTTATGCTGCAGCAAAAACTAAAAAGGAAATTATATGCAAGGACTTCCCTTATCTAATCTGTAATAACTTCATTATTTTTTTATTCTCATGTTTATTTGAATAGAAGTGTTCTTGTTCAGTTTACTAGATGCGGAAAAAACCCACATCCAATCAGAATTAAAATTTATCTGGTCCAGTCTCCTGTTATTAAGTGCAGCTGATACCAGATGCCCCAAAGGAAAATCCATGACTTGTAAACAGACAAATATGGAATAACTAGCTTAGTCATTTATAGCAGCAGACGCTTACTGGATGACTAACATTCTGAAGCCTAAGGCTTTATTTCTCTCATACATTTTTTATCCCATATAATGTAGCAGTGGATTATATTTTTGTTCCTGTAAGATGTATAACCCTTCTCTGAATCCTACTAAATTGATGTCTGACTAATCAGGTCCCTCTCTGTGAAGTCAGGCTGCTTGCCTTGGGGGTTACTAGATTAAAACTGGCAAGTGTTTCCTCTGTGTGGAAATAGGACTTCAAATTATACTAGATTAATTTTCTAATGATAAGTACTCCCAATGAAACGAAAATAAATTTCAGGTTGACTTATGTCTTTACTTCATCCCCTGGAGTTTTCTATATGATAACCTCAAACGAAGCAGTTGAATTCTCAGTGAATGACACACCGACATTACCAAAATGCTTTTGTTTAAGCAGGTAGTGACATGACAAGGGATAGATCTGGCATGAGGCAAATGCATTTTGATATTCCTTCTGTGAAAAACAAACCCATGTGCTCGGGACTCTTCTCTGACAAAGCATGCAACAATGCTGAATGATGGTCTTTTAATGAAAACAGCAGCAGCACACAACTTCTGCAGGCAGAGCTTGTGGAGTAACTAAATCACTGCCACTGAGCCACCAGGTTCTTGGCCAGTGGTACCAGCTAAGTACTGACCCCAAGATACAAAATGTGAAGTTGTGACATTAAGAACCAAAAGAACATACTTTCTGAGGATGCAAACTTCCACACGGCTCTGGCATGAACATCTCCAACAAACACAGTTCGGTCTTCTGAAGCAACAATATCATGTGGCATCTCAAAGCTCTGTGAAGATAAGCAGGCACAGATCACCCTGATGTGTGAGCCTTCTTAACCTTGACTGGTCACACTCATCCTTCCTTAGACTGGAAAACACAGCAGGTGCTGGTGTGAAGGCCTTACCCATGTGAAAGGAGGGGGATTCCATTCTACTGAATGCTTGCCTACTCCAGGGATAATGACATCGAGATTATTCGATGTATTAATGCTAAAAACCCCCTATATTAACAGTATTTCTATTCATATTATTGCATTCAATTTTATTCTGTGAAATATAAATTTTCAAAAGTAAAGAACCTTGGTTTGAAACACACATATTTAGTTTTTGTTTGAGTTTATATGCAACACAGCTATTTGCTATATGCTCAGAAAAAGTAACTTTCACTGCACAATTTAAAAATGGACTGCAAATAAAGAGTGTATGTGTTACCCAGAAGTGGGAGTATTAACGTTCCCTCCTTATTCTAAGACCATATATGAAAACTGGTAAAAAACCTCCACAATTTTTATGTATAATACTGTATGAAGACATTTAGCCTTAACTTCCACATTAGTATTCTGTAAAGAAGGGATGTAATCATGCAGTTGTACATTATTACTGCTTAGAAATACACTCTATTTTTTGACTGAAAAAAAAAAGCATCTAAGTAAGTACATGTGTATTTCAATTCCTTCATTATTCTCTTACATCAGCTTTTAAGAACTGTCTGTCAGCAATAAAGTAGGCTTATCCTGCCTGAAGGTATTATCTGCAGGAATCATCTTGAGGGTAGTATTTTCAAAAGAGTACCACATGTAGAAACCAAGACCCAAAATTCTAGTGTCTTTATTAACTTAGTATTATGAAGAATTCCTTCTGAATACCTTACATTATAAACCATCTTATTTCCTGCAGTTTTGAAAGTTGGAAAAGTAGGATGTTACCAATGTTCTCAAATATATAATTATATCCAACAGGCACTCTGTGTAGTACTCTACCTTTCTAAGTGGAACGAAAGTATCAATTATTTCTCCAGTAGAGAAGTTCATCACAAATCCTTGCACTGGTTCTGCCTCCCCAGGATAAGGCATTCCATTGACTGCAAAGAGGAGACCACCTGCAACAACATTAGACTTGCCTTAAGAACCAACACACAGCAAACTGCAGTGAAGATGAACTGTAATAGGTTAGATGAAAAAAGGCTGTCTGAGAGGCAAAGAGGCAGCAAAGTAACTCAACAAGAAACTAAACTACCAGAGGAAAGTTAAGCGAGGTATAACAGTTGAAAGTTTGGCATCTAAGAGATGCACACAGTCTAAATGAGAAGAACAAGCAAAGCAAAATTTTACAGATTGTTTAAATGTAAAAAGAATGTGAAACTGTTAAAAAAATTAATTTGAAGAATGCTTTGCTAAGGATGGTTGATATGATAGGAAAAAGTTCTTTCAATGCGTCAAAAGCAGAAAGTCAGCTAGGGAATCAGTGGGACCACAAGAGGAAAATGTGTGAAAGGGGGACTCAAGGATTAGGGTCCTGTGGCAAAGAAGCTGGGTTTGGCAGTTCTTTTCTGTTTAGTATGTTGGGAAGATTCTGACACCCAATTTTTTCCCTATCAAAGAGGTCAGAGGAGCCCGTTCAACTGGAAGGACATACAAAAAAGGTGTTAGACAAGTTGGAGGTTAATAATGCACCAAGGTGAGATGGCATTTACTCACATTCAGAAGGAAGCCAAATGTGAAATCACAGACCTCAGACCAAGTTAAGTAATCCAGCACTGCAAACAGCCACTCCTGCAGAAGACTAGCAAAATGCTGTAGTAATGCCCATCTACAAGGAGGACTCAAAAGGGTGCCTGGTGACCCGTGTTAACAATTCTGGCTTCCATCCCCAGTAAATGGTAGAATCCATAATGAAGAGTAAGATATGGGTAAATGTGGCTTGTCAGAAGCAAGTTGGTACAGCTTCTCTAGGGGTTGTGCCTCAGCTCTGAACGGGAAGAAAAAGCACACAGGTAAAGCAGATTCTGTGCACAAAGCTGCATTTTCAGAAAACCCTTGTCAAAGTATTGCATCAGAGGTTATTAATGAATGTGAGTCATTACAGGGCTGAGTGAAAGATCCCTTTAACGAACGGGAAGTAAAGAGCAGAGCTTGGGGGAAGAGCTTCAGGACAGAGAAGTCTGAATACTGTTGAAGTTTCAGGGATCAGAGTCAGAAACAATTTTATTCAATAATTTTCATCAGTGACCTGACAAATGGGGTGACCAATGAAATCTACCAGTCTGAGGAAGACACTGAGTTCTGCAGAGTAGTCAAAAGCTTGATGAGACTGAAAAAGTCCGGAAAGATTTCCTATAAGAGTGAGTGTCAAACAGATGGCAGAAGAGCTTCAGCAAAGACAAATGTGAAGTGATGCTTCTGCAAAAAAGGTAATTTAAATCACGCCTACATGATGCTTAAGCTTGCAACTGGCAGCTACAGCTCAGGAGAGGCATCTCCAAACCATCACTGAAAGATTTCTGAAATCTTTGGCTCCATATCAGCCAAAATTTCAATAGAATGCATGGCATCACGAGGAAGAGAATTAGGAATGGAAGGGACAGTTCTGCCACTGTGCAAAAACTCAGCATGCTCACATCTTGAGTACTGAGTGTTGTTTTCCTCTCTGTATCTCAAGAAGGTCCCAGTGAAGCTAAAGATGCTCAAAGAGAAAGGAAACTACAATACTCTAAGGGGCTGCAGCAATTAAATGACTTTTGGGGAGAGATGAAGGTGGCTGGGGTTCTTTGGTTTGAAAAGGATAAAGCAAGAAGAAGAGGCACCAGATTCAGGGAGTGTGGAACTGTTACTCAGCTCCCAAAATACTGGATTGAGAAGCACTCAATGAAACTAGGTCACTTTTTTAGATGAAAAAAAAATAAAGCACATAATGAACTTCTGGAGCCTGTAACTGCAGGAGGCCAATGAGCCAGACAGTACAAGTCAGTCCAAAGTGGGATTAAGAAAACTCATGGGCATTAGGTCTACAGAAAGATACTATGAAGAAGTCAGAGGCTATCTCCTAATGCTGTTAAGTAAAGGGCTTGAGGATGCATGGTGAGTAGGAGAGGAATGGACCACAAAATGCAGCCAGGCTTACAGATCCTCCTTAGAATGCCTCTCATGCTGGCACCATCAGAGACAGAGCTATAGGTACCAACTATCTCATCCAGCACAGGTTTTACATTCTTGGCAGATGCAAAAGAGATAACCCTGATATTAAATCTGGAGGAATCAGAAGCCAGACATGCCAAAATACCTCATCCAGTTACTAATATTTACATTACCTTTAGAATCAGTATTAAAAGTCCAATCCCAAAACTGAACACAGTAATTGTTAACCAAACTGTGATATTAAAACCAACAACTTTTTCAAACTGTTAGCTTTCAGTTCTTCTGTTTTTTGAAATCCAAAACTTGGTAGTTTGGAACATCTCAATTTTGCTCCCTTCAATGGAGTTTGAAATTAATATTTTAGAAAGTTTTTGTTAGTAACAATATATTATTATGAACTAATTGACAGTGTAGTCACCAGGAAGCAACAAGACTATCTTCTTGTTGACATCACATTTAGGGATTCTAATCACTCATTTCTCGGAAGCAGAGATTACATGCAAGCTTCCCTCATCCAAAAGTAGGAAAAAACAAGTAGTTTTCAAATTTTCCATTGCATCAGGTCTCTTTTGAAAGAGAATTAATACCTGTCCTAAGATAACTCGACAGCACTCTTCATGGAATAACACTACACTCTGACATCCTGGCACAAAGCAAATACTTGAAATCTGAAGAACAGGAAAAAGGATTACCTGGAACATATGAAACTGCAAACAACTCTCTTCCAAACGACTTGTGTTTGATCTCTCTGGTGAACTCCCCAGTCTCTAATCTGAAGCACTGAATTCGACCATTTTCCCTGTCTGCAACGCAGAGCTGACTGAAGTCAGGGACCAGGGCTAAGCTGTGAGGGATGTGAAACTGTCCAGGTCTGGCTCTGCCTGGAGAAGTCTCTGCAATACAAAATACCAATATTTTTGTGTTAAAGTATGCACTGAAACGATCAGTTTTGCTTAGAAACAGCAGAATGTCAAATAATGCAATATAGCACCAGGAAAAGATTAAGGTCAGCTTGCTTTCTTCTCCTAGCACTTTTACTGTTTTAGGTAGATAAATCATGGTAGCTTATTGTACTTTCTTTGTAAATCCTGAATTTATGAATTTGCTATTTCTCTAAAATATTCAGCATATTTTAATGCCTGATACATAAATCTGAGTCAGACAGAAATGCAATTATTCATAAAACTGAAAATAAATGTAACCGTGGCATAAATCTTGCAAAAATGATAAAGACTTACATTATTTGATTAAATGCTTGAGAAAAAAATTAGGTTTTGTGAAACTCAGAACATTTTCTTAATAAAATAGGACATGCCAATACTTATACTGAAAGTAAGCAAACAAATCTGCTTTTAATTTCAGTAAATATACAGCTACTACAAGTAAGTGCATGAAGAGCTAAGGGAAAATCTGAATGCAATGTCAGAACTGAAATTCAGGCAGGGCTTGGAAGGTATTTCAGTAATAGAAATCCATCAAAATAATTCATAGTAACACCAGCCATCTTGTGGCTGGTGATGAGCTGGTGGTAACAGCAGTACGGGTAAAAAACCAGGAGCTCTGACTGTACCTTCTCCCCACTGCATCAGGTAAAGTCCCTCTGGAGAGAACTGAATAACTCGACTGTTGCAGTAGCCATCAGAGACATAAATGCTGCCAGTGGTCGGGTCCACGGCCACGTCAGTTGGTTGACAGAAATGATTCTTGTCACTGCCTGGTTGCAGAGCCACTCCCAAGACCAGTAATGGTTCTTTGCCATCTGGTCCCAGTTTGAAAACCTTTTTTTCAGTCAAGAGAAAAAGAGAAGAGGTTTCAGTTATGGAAGGTGAAATCTAAGAGGGATGACTGCCTATGGAAAAATACCTATTACTGTGTGTAGAATAAATCTGTATACCAAACATAACCTTAAGATATTGACTACAATATCTATTACCAGTTTGTCAATAGTGTTGATTCTACAAAATTTCTGCTTAAAATATGAATTTCCTACCGTTACAGAGCAAACAAGTTATTTTTACATTCTACATTTAAGTACATTCATAAAAGATGCAGAAGAAAAGTCCAGATGAACCTTGACAGGCTTGTGAGGGGGGCCCATGTGAACCTCAACATCACCCAGCAACGTGCACTGGCAGCCCAGAAAGGCAACCATGTCCTGGGCTGCACCAAAGCAGGGTGGGCAGCAGATCAAGAGAGGTGATTCTTGCCCTCTGCTCCGCTCTAGTAAGACCCACCCGAAGTGCTGCATCCAGCCCTGGGGCCCCCAATGTAAGAAGCACATGGATCTGCTGCAGCAGGTCCAGATGATGCCACAAAGATGACCAGAGGGATGAAGCACCTCTTGTCTAAGGACAGGCTGAGAGAGTTAGGGCTGTTCAGCCTGGAGAAGAGAAGGCTTCAGGGAGACCTTATAGCACTTCCCAGTACCTAAAGGGGCTCCTTCCAGCACTTAAAGAGACCTGGAGAGGGGCTTTTCACAAGGATGTGTAGCGATAGGACATGGGGAAATGGCTTCAAACTGAAAGAGAGTAGATTTAGGTTGGATATCATGAAGAAATTCTTTACTGTGACGGTGATGAGGCACTGGAACAGCTTGCCCAGAGAAGCTGTGGATGTCCCATCCCAAAAAGTGTTTAAGTCCAGGTTGGATGGGGCTTTGACCAGCCTGGTCTAGTGAAAGGGGTCCCATGGGTGGGGTTTGGAAGAAGATGATCTTTAAGGTCCCTTCAACCCAGGCCATTCTATGATTTCTACCTTCTATGTCCATGTAGCAAATGATCCAACAGGATTATATTTCATGAAGTGCACAGGGGTGAATTTCTGCAGGCATATTCTTAAATTTATTCTTAACAGGCCAGATAAGCAATTTATGTTAAAACTCTCGGAAAACAAAAACATTTTTTTGCAAAATATTAAGGTCCTGGAACAAAAGCTTCAGAAACATACCTGATGGAGAGCTACATCAGTGACCCAGTAGTTACCATTTTTATCTATACTCAAACCATGTGGTAAATAGAATCTGCAAGCACAAATGTAGAAGAAACAAATACAGAAGAATCAAGTTAAAAATATTTTTCTGGAAGAAAATGATACAGATGTGAAGATTTCACTTTCTATCTACAGATAAACAAACACGGTACAAACTAACTACATTTAATATTTATGAAAAATACAGCTCTACAGGATAGAATTTTCTTGACAACAGTGTCTCAGCTCTGAAATTCAGTTGATTTCTGGTATCTCACTCAGGCTACCTTGGCATCTCTAAGGACATAGTACAATATTCATGAGCTCTGCGCTGCTGTTCATCTGACTGGTAGATGAAGTTGCAGGAATTGCTAGAAAGCAGAGGTGGTAAAGATGGCAAATTACTTTTATTAGTTGTTGATGTTATACATTATTTATTTAAATAAACTCACAAAATAAGTAAATTGTACAATGTAATGTAAACCACACAAAAATGGGTTTAGGGACTCTTTGGCATGAAATATACAAAAATATTAGTTCAATTAATAAAAGGAAAAAACCCCCACAACAATAACAAAAACTTACAGACTTTTGCCTGTGGAATGGAGCAGTTTTGCATTACTTGGATTCAGCACAAGAATCGTGTTCTGTTCAATTGGTCCAAGACCTCTTGGTTGATAAACGAATTTGCTGTCAAAAGAACTACACAAAAACAGTGGAATAGAAAGGCAGCATTAGAACAATATACATGCAACTTAAAGCTGAGTTTTGCAGTTCAATTCCAGTGTGAAGTTATTGGGTTCTTTTTTTCTTTAAATATAAGCCTTATTACACCACTGTATGACTGAAAGAGTTAATAGTATTGTATTTCTGCATCTCCTACTGAGGTTATGAATTCCAAACTAAAGGAGCACCAAATCAACACAGCAATGATTAAAAATTTCTGGAAGCAAGTAAATAAAATTTTGTTGGTTTTTTGTTTTGTTTTGGTTGGTTGGTTGGTTGGTTTGGTTTGGTTTTTTAAATTCTTTGCTGTGGCAAACCAGAAATGGGAAATCCAATCATGTAGCCCAAGAAAAAGCACAACTCACCACCAGGGCATAAACGCCAGTAAGAAAAGATATACTTTGTACCATCTAAGGCAATATGTGCCTGTTTGTGTGTCTTTTTTTCTTTTTTCAAACACAGCTCAGGATTTTGCTAGAGCTTACTACTACAAGATTCAGGTCTTACGGTTCTTACTCTTTTCAGAGTATGTTTACAGAAGACTACAGGATATGATGTCTATTTCTCCTACCCCCACAACACTATACTCAATTTTCAGGGTACCTGGAATACATCTATAAACAACATTTAAACATGTCACTATTTCAGACATTAGGAACCAGGATTAACTTTCCAGAAGACATTAATTTGCTAGGCACAAAATTATCATATGCTTCGAAAGAATAAAAATGTGGTTGTCTGTACCCTTACAAAGAAGTTGGCTGTTACTCTGACCTGTTAAAATATATGTTCAGCTTTTAGTGAAGGGAAACAGAGTGTAAAATATTTTGAACAAAATTTAAGTCTCAAAGTTAGAAAGTGGTATTTCACTGTGGGTGAAAAATGCATGAATACAAGACATACTCCTGCTCCCACCTTGTATTTTTAAATCCATTTGTTAATCCCAATAGAAATCTGGCTATGATTCATGCAACTTGGTAAACAAGAATATACTTTGTAGTCACAGAGAAGGCCATAAATAAAGCTATTAAAATTATATATTGTACAGTTCTAGCAGCTTCACATCTCCATAACATTAAATATTTATAGGTCTAGAATTTTTAATGTGGAAAAGCAATATTGGCTTCATACATAACCAGAAAAATCTATAACAGGATATTTACGCTTCTGCATAGGCCTTGATTAAAAAATAATATTTAGATATTGCTATTACCTATGGGAACTATCTGTAACTATTTAATTTCTGGCAGAAATGATTTCTGCTAGAAATAATCATTTTCACTATGAATGGGTGAGCATAAGGTGAGTTACTAATTCTGCTAAACACTCTGCCATCATGCTACAGGGAGACATTGGGCTAATGGCACTGGCACACTGGTGTGTTCCTGCTTGTTTGACCATATAGTTCAGCAGGTGTAGTTTTATTCTTCACCAATAATGACAGTAATCTGCCATAACAAGTTCTCTTGGCTTGAAACAAGAACACAAGCAATGCTAACTACTTCCAGCTTAAAAGCAGAAAAATGAAAACCAATCCAACAGAGTAACTAAACACCTTATTATTAGATTTTTTGTTGCACTGCAACATGGTTTTCTAACAGGTTCTGCACTTCGATATTGAAGTAAAATCCACAGCATATTTCACTGCTTTTAATTTCAAACCCCAATGTCATTCCACAGTTATGTTTCTACTTCTCAGCCGGCCACACTCAAACTAATACAATTTGTTGCTAAATTTAACATCTTTCTGGTGGGCTACATATTAAATTTAGACATACCACCTGATCTCATAAACCCTGAAAGCACAACCCTGAGGTCTGTTCTTGATCAATATCCATCACCATTTGTGGCATTGTGCTCAGCCTGAATTAACCTGCCTTCTTGTTAAGAATGCAGTAAAAAAAAAAAAAGTAGTTTTTTCCTTAATATGTTCGTTATAAATTGCATGAAGAGTATACATTTTTTCATCACAAAATGCAAAATAACTTCCAACTGGTTCTTTGCTTCAACAGCTGCATAGTTCTACTATTTTTCATTCTGCACAGCAAATGCTGCATATAGCAAAGACTGTTCTGAGACAATGTGGTAGAAGAACCTGACTTACTTAGCAGGGTATTTTGTTTTAAATCATGTGCAGAAGGAATAGTACAGCAACTGCAAAGCTGCTACTGTATTACAGGGCTTGGCACTGCATTAACTGCTTTTGTGCTCTAAAGCAGACTGAAGTTACCTTGTAAAACAGCATAGATCATTCAACCAGCTATATTTAGTTGAGCGAGCTTTTGTGGCACATGTTAATAATGCATTGGAAACATTTGTGCATGGCCTAACAGCATACATAATTTTTCGTCAATTTGCTTCTATACTGTGCTGGTGAAGCATTGAAGTAGAAGATAAATTCTGGCTTTCAGGCTATTCATTTGTCACATTTATGACTTGGCAAGGAATACTATACTCAATTAACTGTGTATTTGGAGCTAATGATAAGCATTAACTTAAAAGCCTGATAACTTCTCCCCCCATATGATTGTCATGATAAACACCTTTCAAGTACTATTTTTCTCTTGAAAAATGAGAACACCCATTACTCCTTCCTGTTTCAGCACAAGCCATGAAAGGGAACCCAAACTATTTCATATGCCCATGACATACCCAAAGATAAAAAGGGAAGGATGACTGGGTGAGCACATTTCTGTGTGCCTCTTCTCTGTGCCACAAGATACAGAACAACAGCTTAACCACGGGCATGTTTTCCAAGCATATTTTGAAGTCACCATGCTCTGTATGAAACACGCCTATGGTGGTTTTAGTCTACCTCACTTAAGGGTCCCTACCAGCACCAGCTGTCCTATACATTGATTAACTATGCTTCACAAAAACAAGGGAAAAAACCTAAGAGTTGTGAAGAACAAAACCGCTCAAGAACGAGGATTTAATGTGTAGTTATCTTTATGGAAGGCCCATGACAGCATCTTGTCTTGCACCTTACAGTGGTTGCTGTCAAGGACAAAGCTGGGTTAAGTGAACATACAGTGTTACTGAGCACAGCTGGTAGGGGTACGGAATTCCAGACTACAGACCACAACTCTGACCTTCTTCTGCACACACAACTCAAGTTTTGTGCTCTTGATTGCTGCTATACTTCAATTGCCAAAGACACTCAAAAATACATATTTTAGAAGTACCAGTCTAGTTTCAAATATTTTTGAATTCTTTCTTTAACAACACAAAGAACAGCACTTACGTTCATGCATAGGAGTAAAAAAAAACTAATTCAGTATCGGTTTTTACAGAGTACTTGAAGTCTGAGTAATACAAGTTGCATAATGCATCATCCTTGCAAATTTTATAGTCTATGCACACTTGAGCTGAAGACATCACTGATGTATGAGAATAATGTATGAGAAATAAATTATTGCCTTATCTGCCACTTTATGTTATTTAGCTAAAAACATAAATAACTTACTTCCTTTTATAAAACGCTATTATAAGCATAATTTGTTATTATACCATTGAGAATGCTGCCCTTCTGTTTTTCAGAAACTATATTTTCTTGAAATGAATTCACCAGGATTTGAAAAAAAACTGCTTACCCTTTAGCCTTATAGTTATATAGAGAGAGAATAAATTCTTAGAAAGAAGATAAAACCCCCCACATTTAAAAAGGGTACTACATAAGAT
Source organism: Grallaria varia (assembly GCA_013396735.1). NCBI lineage: Eukaryota > Metazoa > Chordata > Aves > Passeriformes > Formicariidae > Grallaria > Grallaria varia. The sequence goes on from VWZG01007546.1 coordinate 54,706, forward strand.
TATGTTACAGACCAGTATTATTTCCTTCCAGTATTCTGTTTCAATTTCATGAAAATTTTTCAAAAGTATCCATATAAACACCTATGCAATTTTAAAGGTCAGAGACATAAGGATACTGTACAAATAAAGACACTATTCTTTATTTGGAATGTTCTGTTCTTAAGATAATATACCTTCGAGTATATTACTTTACAAACACTAGAAGAACTCCCATTTTAAAGTTTTGATGTTTTTTGGTTCAGTGATACTAAATGTAGCAAATTTTATCAAATGAGTAGAATAAAGTCTGATTTGGGTGAGTGTCTTGTAACAATTCAGTTTTGTTCAGGGCACCTAAACACACAGAAGAATGAGGATACCCTGGAGCTAGCTTTGCCTGCCTTGAACCCAAGCGCTAACAGTAGTATACCACACTAAAACATCATTCACACAGGCTACTTATTCCTGCTAAAAAACATGGAGAACTGGAGATGATTCATCTTTGTGACCATCATACTGACATGGTCATACAGCTGAAGGACCGAATGTACTATGTTCTTTTCCTCTGGAGACACATTCTTACTGTCTAATGGTAGTAGCCCTATCCCCTTGAATTGTCAGTCACCACTTCCACTCTGAGTCCCTGAAAGGCACTTTAAGCCAAAGAACTGAACTTTAAGTGGAGCAGAAACCTCTTGAGAAAATACACAAACAGCACACACCAATTTGACACTCTAACTCGCCATTAAGCAAGAGTCTCTACTTACTTCTCATCCCAAACGTGATCACCTCTGTGGAAGATAACTAGGTTATTTTCAGCATCCAGAGCCAACCCAGAAACTTGGCCCAGTTTGAGGTCTAACCCAGGCCACTCCACAGCCTCTTCTATGTAGAAATCTGACCAAGAAACAAATAAAACCTGATAATTATGTAGCGTATTTATAAAAAAAACCCAAAAAACACCCAAACATGGTTAACTGCCATTTGACACAGACTATAGGGAATTACATGGACATTTTCTTACATGCAGTATTTCCATTAATGCATTGCAATTTAATTCCAAGAATAGCTTTAATATAGTAAAGCACGCACAAGCACTGGCATCCTGCTACATATAGGGTGATAGAAATGTCAAACCCACTTCTGATTCCACTTTTTTTCCTCCATCTTATGAGGATACATGGACACAGACTCTAGAACTCCTAGGAGATCTGTAAATACTTTCTACACTGAAAGATTACAAAAATATACAAGTATAATCCAAAATCAGCAGGCAAATTTAAATGTCAACCTATTTTATGAAAAAATGCATAACAAATACTGTGAATCACTAAACCAACCACGTTGCAAAATTCATTGATTAATGATTTTTTTTTCTCTATAAACCTTTTAGCACTAAGGGAAAAAACACAGAGAAGAAATAAAAACAGCAATGAGAACCAAATAAAACAGTAATTATGTGAAGTTTAGCTATGACATTCCTTACAGCCAACATATGCACTAGCTCTGGACAGTGTCCATATCCTAATTCAAATACTACATGCATAAGCGGGAAATAGATGTCTAAATCTCATTAAAGAGATGAAAAAGAGTAGAGTATTTGTCACTGTTTATGCCATGACACATTGTTTTTAAGAAGAAATACTCTACAGCTTTTGATTAACACAAATCTGATTTTCACACTAAATCAACAGAACAGGATTTAGCAAGTGAACCATTACTGAAAGGTCAGATGCTTCTTGTGCTTGCCTGAAATTATAAAACTTCTCAACTAAGGGAGAAAAACTTAGTTTCAACTTAAAAATAAATATATAAAAGTTAAAAAATATGGTTATTTCAAATTTTGTTTTATGTAAAAACATATTTACACTGATAAGAGGCACAAACAGGTCAAAATCTGAAAAAGTTGCAGAGAGCTGACTACAGAGATTTATTTCGCACAGATTAACTACTTAAATACTATTTATAAGACATTGCTCTTATGTGCTCTGGAAATATATTAAGAGACAAAGAAACTATATTACCAAAAATCAAAAAAAAAAAATGTAATGACAAGAAAAATCTCCCTAATTCTGATGAAAGAAGAAAAGAATAGTTCAAAAATGCCTTCTACATGTTAGGAAATCCATCACTGCTTCCTTTCAGAAATCCATTTGTTCAGCATAATTCTGATATTTCTACAATGCATACTTTGTACGTGCAGGTACATATAGACAAACTGGCGGTGAATAATAAGCAATTTCTTTGAGTTTATGTGAAACCGGAGCTGCTTCATTAATATTCAATCACTTTGAAAGCATAATCCTGTACTTTGCAACTTTCAGTTCACCCGAATTTTGTGAGCTTTGCTGTGAACCTGAACACCAGTCACTGGGATACCACCTGGGCAGGTGGAACACATCCCCAGAGTGCTGGGACATCCATGCTTTGAACCCCAGGCAGATCACAGACCTGAACACATAGCAGTTTGACAGGGTTCAGCTGGAAGTGATCTTCCAATGACATGAAAAATTAAATGGAACACGAATGTTTAGGCCACCTGTGCAACCCATCTGATAAGCACACCCTCTCCTTCCATCTCGCTTGGAGGAGATGCAGTCTGAGGAACAACAACAAGGATGCAGTTGAGGGACAAATCATTCTCCACAGTCTGCACAAGGGAAATACAAAATCTACCATGGACTAAGAGATTTTTACCTGTTTAGTTTAGGTATCATAGCTAGAGAGTTGGTGACAGAGAAGCTCTCAACGTTAACACAAACCTAAAGTAAACCTTAGGCAACTGCAGTAAATCTAGGACAGTAATCAGAAACTTCTAAAAGAAGTTCTGCTCTGTAGAAATTTTAGCTGAAAAAAGCTCCAAGCTAAAAGAAAAGCCATTAAGAAAAAATTGATACATATTCTGTTCAGTTCAGTTGAACACAAAAGGTGCAGTGGCAGGTATATTCATGGATGTTTGGATTTTGAAAGGAATAAAAGGATGAAAATCCAGTATCTGCTTCCTCACTTCTTCATCCCATATCAGTTCAAGCTAAATTGCAGAAAATTCGTCCATGTTTCATGTTACAGTGCCCCTTGGCCTCTGAGCCCTTTCAAAAAAAGCTAGAAAAAATAAAAGGCTGAACATAGGAACACTAAATTTTTGCTTCTGTAAAATTTAGCCTCCCAAAAGGCATGTATTATAAATTACAAAATGTTTATACTTAAAGGAATATTTCTGATAGATCAAAACAATAAAATTAATGTACAGTGAAATACAGTCTAATCAGAAGATTTTGAGCCTTCATACAACCTTTAAATTTTATCACATTTTTCCAAAACTGGTTAATTATTGCTATATTTTCTTTTCCCTTTGCAAGTCTCATACTGAAAATCCTTTAATACACTTTTATCTTAAGCCAACTAGCTTTTTATAAAAACTCACTAAATTTAGACTTTCTTTACCTAAGACTTATTAATATTTCCCTATAAGTTATCTGTGGAACAGTTTCATGTAGATGAAAGAAAATTACTTTCTCTATTAAAATAATTCACAATTACTTTAAAAAAGTAAGATCACCAGTTTTGTTGTGAGAACTCTAAATTAAGTACCAGAAGTGCTTCCTTTCAATTTAGAGTACTTCCTTTCATATAAAAAATATAAATAAATAATTACATAGATTTAGAACATGCAAATCATCTTCTAATCCTCTGCAAGTGAAAGATTAAAGCCTTATTTCTTGGCAAAATTGCAATCTGTTCAGAATTTGAAGATCTTTCTAGCTTTTAACATGACAAATTTTAAGTAATACTGCATTTACTCCCTGCCATTAGAAGAGTCACTTAATCTTGACAAATCTAAGTAAGCATTGTACAAAGGAGTTTTTAGAATTGGAAAGTTATACTCATTGCATTAATTAGGAGGTATAATTATAGAGGTTGCATGTTAAAAAACCTGACTGATTAGTGACCAGTCTCAGGGTAACAAGATGACAGGAAGTAGTATAAAGTTATAAACATAACATTTGAAACAACATATTGGCCATTTGCTTTTTTAGGACAGTTACATGTTTAAAATTGGAATATCTGACAGCCTAAAAATATTGAAGTGGTAATTATTAAACAGTTAACTGAAATTATTTAACAGCAGATTCTTGTCCTAAGAATACTGAGAATTTTTTCAATTCAATACACTAAAAAACTTTACACAGGGTGCAAATTTTTTATTAAATTAAGATGACTTTACATTCCACTTCTTCCTCTGAAGAGGAAAATTCTGTTATGGAAGATTTTGTTCTTAAATATGTAAATACTTCCCTAAACAGGAACTAAACATGCGCTTAAAGATTTTATTGCTACAAAAGTTCTTCTGCCAAAAGGTGGCGCTGGCAGCTTCTGCAGGTGAGAACTTCTGTAGCGACAAGCACCACAGACAAAAAGACCCCAAACTCCAATGCTAATTAGGGAAATTTCAGTTTTCTTTCTTGCTGTACCTCAAAATTGAATAATTTCAGAGTCCATTTATTAAATAGCTCTAGACCAACAAAATCACCACATATGACTATGTGGCTACTAACACAGCTGAGGAAATTCTTTCTGTAGCTAAAAGCTGTGCCATAAGACCTGCCAAACTAAGCCATTTATTCAGTTCAGGCACTTCCTCCTCTGAATCAATGAAAACAGAAAGGAATTTTTGTCTTTGCCTTCTACACACCACATGTTATTAGTCTGCTTTTGCAGAAATGCTACGCACATTACTCTTCTAAGCATTTAATTCCAGTGAGGTTTATGGAATTATGATTTATGTCAGGCACATGGTAACATCCCACCTGTTTTTTTGCCCCTATGACAATAACTTGACAGGCTCTCCTGTAACTGCATAGCATAACACAACACTGGAAAGTCCCTGTCTTTGGTTTTCTGTTGGACACAACCCCAGGATTGTGTTGAGCTTGAGTATTCCAGCAGAATCTCATATAAGCGGAGACAATATATGTTAACACTATGAACAGAAATAAAAATCAGGCGGGTTATGAATTTGAGTACATTTGAGTACAACGGTACTTCAAAACATCAAGCTGGGTGGTTGCAAAATAAAAGCAGGCATGTGTGGCCACAGGTTATGCATACAGACGGCTTTCATGCATATACCAGTTTCCTTCATGAGATACTCGTCACATGCTGCATTATCTGACTTTCCACATTAGCAAGTAAGGCTAAGCACAGTCAATATCACAGAGACCAAAATGCAAGTAAAACAAACACAATACTTCCAGTGTTTCTACTGTCATAGAAACCTGAAGGGAATCAATTATAATTCTAGCATAATAAAACAGCCTGTCCACAACAATATTTGGATAAGCCCAATTTGAAATCAATATACAGAAAATTTTGCTTCTCAAGAGTTTTTCAGGATTAATTACTGCTCTTTCTGAATGGGAGAAAAAATATCAAATTGAATCGCAGCAACACATTTTATAAAAATGTGTATCTGACAAACCAAGGTAATCGGAAAACTCATAAAGTGTATTGATTATTCCAGTGACCATTTTAGAGTAATTACTTGTATTAAAGTTATTCATTTCCTCTGACTACTACAGTTTAGCATAACTGATATTAAAATCATTAAGTAAAATCTTAAGAGTAGAAAAAATACTTTATTGTCCAGAAAACACTGGTATTGTGCTACCAGTATGCTTTTTTCTTCACACATGCAGGAGTAAAAGAACCTCAGTGAAATACCTCTAAAACAGAGGGAGAACATTTCCATAATTAGGAAAACAGTCATGTAAAACACTTCCAAGCCTCAACTGATATTCCCTTCAGGTTTTGCTAATGTGGATCACAGCTCTTACAGTACATTTCATCATATAAAATCAACCCCTAACCCACCTCCTGTATGTTCTTTTTCCCAGCTTCCCTCACCAGGTTTAGACAGTTGTAAAGAGAAATGTCTGTTCTCTGGTGGCCTCAAGGTAGACTCTAGTCTGTGAAATTTGTGAATTCTGTCTCTGACAAGAACAGTATTGTCCCTCTCATCATGATTTGCGATCTCTCTGGCAAGATCCTTCTTTTGGACTACATTAGCAATCTCAGCTACAAGATCTGATTCTGCCTTTTCTGTGGGTTTGTGCTTATGCACATGCACAACATCTTCCCTTTCTCCTAGAAGCTTGGAAAGGAGTGAATAGAAATCACCTGTACAGGAAAGAAAAAAAATAAGAGGAAAGGAGGAAAAGAATAAATTATAACAAATCATGTAATCTCAGGAAGCTTCAGCAAAGTATAAGGTAACAAAGTTATTCAAACAGTTATTGGCAAAAGTAGTAAAGAGGAGCTGTTCAAGCCTCAGGAACTGAATGAGCCAAGTTTCTGGTATGAAGATATAGCCAAATCATTGTTGACTTTGAATTACATATAAATGCCCACTTTTACCTGACACTCTGGCATCAAAAAACCATCACACCTGCACAGACGTTCTCGGGAACATGGAAAAAGAGAAAAAGGAAACAGGAAAGGGAAAGGGAAAAGAGGGGGGAAAAAGTATGCACATTTCAATCAAAGGATGTTTATGATGGAATTATCTGTGAGGCTACTGCAGGGTTATTATATATTCACCAAAAAAAAAAGAGGGGAAAA
>VWZG01007547.1:0-18661 GCA_013396735.1 Grallaria varia
GACCGACTCGATCCGGGGCGGGATCAACCCCGGAGAGATGTGCGGCTCCTCCCCGGAACAGCCGCGCCGGGGGCGGTCGCTCCTCCCCGGAAGTGTCCCCAGCACCATCGCTGAGATCCTCCCCGGAACCGTTCCTGACATCCTTCCCGGCCCCGTTCCTGACATCCTCCCCGCCACCATCCCTGACATCCTCCCCGCCACCATCCCTGACATCCTTCCCCGCCACCATCCCTGACATCCTCCCCGCCACCATCCCTGACATCCTCCCCGGCAGCCGGCGCGGCGGAGCGCTCGTCCCGTAACCATGGTGCGGAAACTCAAGTACCACGAGCAGAAGCTGCTGCGGCGGCTGGACCTGGTGAACTGGGAGGCGTCGGGCGGTAACCTGGCGGAGGTGCGGGCGCTGCGGCGGTACCGCCTGGGCCGGCGGGAGGATTACGTGCAGTACAAGGCGCTGGCTCGCTCCGTGCGCACCCTGGCCCGGCGGCTCCGCGACCTGGGCCCGGCCAGCGCCGCCTTCCGCGCCCGCTGCGCCGCCGCGCTGCTGGGGAAGCTGCACGGGCTGGGGCTGGTGAACAGCCGGCAGTCGCTCGCCGTCTGCGAGAGCCTCTCGGCCTCCGCCTTCTGCCGCCGGCGCCTGCCCTGCCTGCTGGTGAAGCTGCGGATGGCGCAGAACCTGCGCCACGCCGTCACCTTCGTGGAGCAAGGCCACGTCCGCGTGGGGCCCGAGGTGGTCACCGACCCCGCGCTCCTCGTGCCCCGCGCCGTCGAGGATTTCATCACCTGGGTGGACGCGTCGCGCCTGCGGCAGAAGGTGCTCGACTACAACCAGGAGCGCGACGACTTCGATCTGGCTGCATAAAGGCTGCCCTGCATCCTTGCATCCCAGCCGTCCTGCATCCCCGGATCCCGGCTGCCCTGCATCCCGGCCATCCTGCATCCCGGCCTTGTCACATCCCGCCCGCCCTGCATCCCGACCACCCTGCATCCTTGCATCCCAGCTGCCCTGCATCCCTGCATCCTGGCCGTCCTGCATCCCAGCCGTCCTGCATCCCGGCCACCCTGCATCCCGGGCATCCTGCATCCCGGCCGCCCTGCATCCTGGCCGTGCCGCATCCCAACCGTGCCACATCCCAGCTGCCCTACATCCCAGCCTCCCTGCATCCCTGCTACCCTGCATCCCAGCTGCACTGCCCCCCGCGATGTGAACACACGGCAGTGAAACCACCACTGGATATTCACCCACGCCTTCCCGACATGCCTGGAAAAGGAGCCAGGAGGAAACTATGCGCTTCGAGTGTCATACTGGCCTCCTCCTGGCTCCCCTTCACAACTAATCACCAGCTGTGCAGACAAACTTCCCTTCCACATCCAGTATTCAAGAATACATCCAGTGGCCCAGCTTCGTTGTCGTCCCTGGCGTGCCCAGTGCCCTCATCCGTGGCATGTCCAGCTCCATCGTCATTACAGCGGCCCAGCTCCATCCTTTTTTACAGCTCACCTCCATCCTTCTTACAGCCCAGCTCCATCATCCTTACATCCCATAAGGTAGAAATGGTTGGAAAAGTCTCTGCCCGATCACAGGAGAGAATGTGGTCAGGTTTAAGTGCTTGGCAGCTAATACGAGCTGCTGGAAGGGATTTTAAGCCAAGTGGCTGTTTTAAGACTGAGTTTGGCAGCTTAACTGCTGTTTTTCTGAGAGGTTGCCCTGCTGGATCCTCCTTCAGCTGTTGGATGCACAGGAGCCAGAGTTGCTGCTTCTGGAAGAGTTTCCCCTGGATACCAAGGAACATGTGTATAGGGGAAATATGGGGATTGCTGGGGGTCAGCAGGAAGCAAGGAGGCCAAATACTGCATTTCTGGAACTGTTAAATTTTTTGCTAAAAGTAGAGTTGAAAAAACCCCAACTTTATTTTCATGTGAAGACATAAGGGAAGTTTGATGCGCTGAGTTCAGTGTCTTTGCTGTGTGGGTGTCCAGATGACAATTAGGCATCATTTACGGAGCAGGATCTAACAGGGGAGGTGTTGGAGTGAGAGCTGACCTAACCATAACGGCAGATGTGGGGGGAACTTTTGCATTGAGCACGTTAGCCAGACAAAAATGGTTACCCAAGGGGAGCCTCAGGTTTCTGAGGCTGTTGGGAAGTTTGTTCCCCTTTGATAAAAAAACTAGAAAAAAAAATAAACCTGTTTTATTTTTTAAGTTGGTGGAGAAATGTGTGGACTGTTTTATGACATAGCTTCTCTTCAGAGTTTGTTCTGATTTCTGATTATTCCGGTAAGACCTGTTTGTCATTGTGTAGAACTTTTTTTTAAGTTAACATCTTTTATGTAACTTACATAACCTTTTCTTTTTTTGATAACTACAAGGCTGTTACTGAATTCTAATGTGTTTTTCTGTTAGAAATGCTTTCTGTCTGTTACCCAGGGCTATGAAAGGATTTGGCCGTAGGTTTAGGAGCGGAGCTGTGACTGTCCATTCCAAGTCCAAAGGGCTGGAGTTCAGCTGCCACTGAAGCTCCGGGTCTGGATGCTTTAATGTGGCTTTTTTGAACAGGAAAGATGTTCAGGTGAGGGGTGTTGTGGAGGTTTCAGAAACTGTCATCAGATATTATGGTTGGTTTTTAAAAGGCAAACTAAATATTAAAATTTCCACACGTCTCATAAGCCAGCTGTAATAGGCAGAACATTAATTTTTAAAGCAATAATAGCAATTAAGAAAAGGATATAAAATGCACATTGAAATTTGTAAAAAATACAAATTGAAAAGAGATTTCACACCTGAAGCCTGACTTTTAAACACCTTCCCAGCTTTCCTCTAGAACAATGTTATTTCTTGGGAAATTCAGAAGGTGCTCAATTCAGGTACAGGTTACAAATGGTGCTTTTGCTCTTCTCTACTCGTTTGGGGCAATTTGAATAACACAGTGACTGTGCAGGGCATTTTACTATTCAGATGCTAAACTGCTGCTCTGACCAGTGTGTCCAGCCCTCGAAGGAACAGCAGAAAAGGGAATACCAAAATTCCATCCTGTCAGCCTATTCTTTTTGTATTTTTTCATCATGCATCTGTGCACCTGCAGCAGAAGAGAAAATGACCCAGTTCTCTGTAGGCTGTTAAGTTAAGCATCAGCAATTGATTTCCCTGTAGATACTGTGGGATAACAGCATCTGTCACCCCTGTTCTCCTCCTGTGGTACTGGAAATCAAATTCTTATGTTCTCTAAGAAATCAGGCTGTGGCTTTATACATCTGTGTGTGTTTTAAGACTGGAATCTCAGAGCTGTGCTACTTGTACAGTGTTTGAGACCTGAGATGAGCATCCTGCTCCTCACTTTTTAACAGCTGGAGTCCCAGAGGAGAGCTGGGTCCACTTTCAGTGTGACAAACAGGTAAAATGGAAGTTCCAGCAGCACGCCCACACTCCTGCTGGCGAATACAGCCAGGGAAATGATGACTTCCATGTGTCTCATGGTGGGTTTGCCTCCAGTGTGTGTGTTTGTTTGCCAGAACTGATGTGCTGTGGCTGCTGCAGGGCGGTTCCCGCAGCGGTTCCGGAGCCAAGGATTGAAAGGAGGCAGGAAGCAGCTCCGACAGCCTTTCCCAACACTTGGATAAACACAGGCTTTTTTTAAATTCCAAGGCTGGGTCCAATGTCAGTATAAACCTGCACTAGCTTCTACGGGTGTGTGTGAACTGGTATGAGCAGACAATCCATCATGGTGCTTTTTGGGGCCAGATCCTGCAAACTCTCCCCTCCAGCGCTCCAGGGATTTGCAGCAGGAGAGCTTATGCACGTGAAAGTGGCAGGATGGGATCCTGGGTGTCACTTTGCTTCTTCCCAGCACCTTCCAAAGTGAGCTTTCTGTTCCTGAGGGGGCCCAACATTCCCATGAATCTTCTGGGAAGTTACTGGTGCAGGAGGACAAAGGATGGTGGTGCTAGTGTTGGAGCAAGTTCTCCCTATGCTTGACAAAACCTAATCACTGTCACCTCCACAAGTGTCCATCCCAGCAGCTGGGGACTGCGGAGGTGCCAGCTCCTCCAGCAAGGCAGCAAGGGGGGTTTGGGAAGTGTGAGAGCCACTGGCAAATGGTGAGCAGGTCCCAGGCAGGAGCTTTCACTTGGATAGTTGGCAGCAGGGAAGGGAGGATTTAGCAGGGCCTAAGGTTTTAGATTAGAGGGTTTTTTTCCTTTTTGTTTTGACTTCTTTGGGGTTTTTTTTTTTCTTCTGACCTTGGCTTTTCCTCTATTTGAAGGCTGCCAAAGCGGGGGAGCTGAGCCTGTGGAATGTGAGGGAGCTGAAGGAAAGAACCCTTCACACTGACACTTTTTGTGTTGCAGAGTGTAAAAGGCTGAGGCTGTCACTGAAATGCTGATGTGTTTTTTCACTGATCTAAGCCACTTATTTTCCCAGTAAACAAGCATGCTGCGTGTTCTAAAGGTTGCTTCCATCCTGTATCTTTGAGGCTTAGTGCTGACCTCAACAATTCAGTGACAGACAGCACATCCCCATGAGCACAGAGGCTGGAGAAGGTTGGTACATCCCCCTTCTAAAGATGGGAAATGGAGACTGAGAGAAGCAACGGTGGGGCTGGGCAATTCCCAAGTGTTCAGGTGACAGTCCTGATCATGGGTTAGGGCAGGACCTCACAGCCTCGTCTCAGGGCACCTTCCCATGCTCATCTCAGTAGCACGTCCCAGTGAGATACTCCAAAGCAGTTGAAGGTGTCACTGTCCCCTTCCTGAGCTCTGATTAATCTGTTTTAAGTACATCCCCTGCCTAATTTGGCACTGGACATTGAACCAAAGAGCCATTTCTCATCACCAGGGCATGGGATCACCTTAGTCCCTACCCAGTTACCAAAACATTTCAACATTCACAGAGTCTGCGTGGAAAAAAAGCACTATGACAGCATTTACCCGAGAGTCCCAGCTCTTGTCCCTTCTTTTAAATACCCCATTTTAAGCACTGAAGAAATGTTACCCTTTGCTTGCTGGTTTGGGCCTGCAGCCCAGCTTGGGTGGTGGGAAACCCGTGTGCTGTGTGGCTGGGACATGGGATGTCAGGGGAAGCAGCAGGAAGCAGCTCTGGAGTCAGCAGGAGGAGGCACTTAGGTCCAGTCTTTCCATAAACTCTGGAGTTTCTGGATCCAAGAGCTAAATCCCAAGTGTATGCCCCAGAGTGGGAACATTCCATCCCACTTCTCTTCAAGCGTGACTCCACTACAGAACAGTCCCTTCCTCCCTCTTATGAGCTGATTTTGAAGAGATAAGGTGTTTCACTCCCAGCAGGCAGAAGAAAGGGGAAGCCACCCACTAATGACAGGGGAGACAGAGATTGGAGTATCCCTGAGCTGCCCATTAGAGGATCCTGTGTGTTCCCAGCAGCAAGTCCCAGCACTTTCTCATGTAACCACGTCAGTGGGGTTGGTAAGTGCAAGCCAGGGCAGCACCACCACCCCCGGTCCCTACGCCGGGAGCCACCACCTGCTGCTCCCGGAGAGGCTGCGATGGTGCGTCACAGGGTAAAGTACAGGCAGACACTCCTGGTGGGTCCATCTGGCTGACCTGACAGTCCAACACCTCACCCTGTATATGAACTCATTGGGCTTAAAACACACCAGGAAAACCACATCCTAAATGCACCGTCTCTCTCCCCACCAGCTCCAACAGCAGATGGGGTGCCGGGTCCCGTGCGGGTATCGGGATGCTGAGTGTGGGGGCGATGAATGCCGTGCTGGCAGAGCACCCGAAACTCCGTGTACCTCTCAGCCTCCCGCTATTTCGGTGGGCAGGGACAGCGGAGCTCACCCGGTCCAAGCGCCTGCTCAAAGCAGGACACGCACGGAGCTGCCTCGGGGCTGCACGTCTCAGTGCTGGACGCCTGGAGCGCAGTTCAATCGCTCTCGCTGTGCATTATTTTTCCCCCATCCATCCATCCATCCGCTGCTTCCCATCCCTGCGCTGGGCGCGGCCGTGTCGGCACCGGCGGGTTCTTTTTCCCCACGGGAAAATCTGCCGTGCGCTTCACTTAATCCGGAGCGACTGCCGCCCCTCCGCAGGGACCCACAGGGGATTTGGGGCCAGAGAAGGGGCTGGACGGGAGGGAGCGGAGCCGGGCTGTCCCTCGGGGATTGCGCACAGGCTGAAGCCGGGCAGCGGCAGCGCTGACAGCCCCTGTGCGGGGCTGCGCAGAGACGCCCCAGCGCCTTAAAATCCCCCTCAGGTCACCATCGCTCCTCGCCAGACCCTTTTCTTTGCCCTCGAGCAGCGCCCGGTGCTTTCACGTACCTGGTGCGCGGTGTCCCCAGCCCGCTGCTCTCCCGTCCCGCAGGCGCAGCCACGGCCCGGCTCTCGCCGAAGGGGAGGGACCAAACTTTGCCTTCGTCCTCAGCCGGGACAACCTTCCCTGGAGAAGTGTCCCCTGCGCCTGGAAAACAAGTTTCTGGCCCGGAGCCATCGGCGGGAAAGGCTGCGCGTCCCGGCGGAGCCCGCACCGTGCCCCTGCCTGGCAGGGAGGGGATATTTCCCGGCGTGGGGCTGGGGGCAGCCCCGGCAACCCCACGAGAAAGTTGCCCCGGATGGGTTGCGACATCCCCTGCAGGCGCTGTGGCTGGGCGGGGAGGGGGGACCCGCTGCCGGGGAGCTTTGGGCTCAAGGTTGCACCCTAAAAACCCAAAATCTTTTCCTCTGGGCTTATAGCGAAGCGTATCCCACTTTTGGGAACAGCTTTGGGTGCGGTTTAAAGCGGGTTGAGCGCCGGTAGGGGCAGATCACTCTCTACACCTCCCTGAAAGGAGGCTGTAACCTGGTGGCAATTGGGTTCTTCTCCCAGGCAGCCAGCAATGGGACAAGGGGGCACGGGCTTCAGCTCTGCCAGGGGAAATTTAGGTTGGATATTAGAAAGAAATCCTTTATAGAGAGAGTAATCAGGCATTGGAATGGGCTGCCCAGAGGGGTGGTGGATTCACCGTCCCTGGAGGGTTTTAAGCTGAGCCTGGACGTGGCACTCAGTGCCATGATCTGGTAATCACAGGGGTGTTGAATCAAGGGTTGGACTTGATGATCTTGGAGTCTTTTCCAACCTGGTTGATTCTGTGATTTGCACTCACCCGCCTTTGCACAGCCCTGGTGTTTGTCCCCTCAGTAACGCTGAATTCAGGGAATTAACCCTAAAACCAGCACTGGTAATAAAAGGTTAATTTTATGAGAGATCAACAGCCCATATCAGAAACACCCATATCAGCTTGAAGACTAGCAAAGAGAAGCGGCAGGGGAGAAGGGGAGGTAAAATTTGGCTTGGCCTAAATCGCTTATGAAGCTGCCCCATGGGCTGTCCCCTTGGAGGACTGGTGGGCTCCTGGGGTGTGATCAGTGGCTTCTCCTCCTCTCCCTTTGCATCAGTGTGGGGGTGTGAACTGAAGCTGACAAAGAATAAGAAAGTTGTATGAAAAGGTCCAAGAGATTTTTTTCTCTGTACTTTTGTCTAGTCCTCATTTCAGTGATGCACTGGATGAAGTAAAGTGTGACATTTCCAGGATGGATTTAATGCTGCTGAAATGTCTTGGAAGACATATCATAACACCTCTGCTTAATCTAAAGGAACAGGTTCTTCAAGGTTAGTGAGAGGCAATGAGGAGGAGGAGGAGGAGGAGGCAGTGCCCAAGTGGTTGAAGTAACAGAGACATGTCAAAGCCAATACTTCTGTGGCCCATTAGGAGTTCCAAAATTCATTTTATTTTGTAATATATTTTTAGATATGTCCAGACATGCAGGAGTTAAACTCAAAAGAAGTATGAGTCTTTCTTTTGGATCTTATCTACACAGTCCAACTACCTAAGCCTGAAGCAGGCTGTGAACCCCTCTGACCTTTGTATATCATCTTTTTTTTTTTCAATAAGGCAGCGTAGAGATGACTCCATGTCCTTCCAGCTTGAGTTTGGGATGTGATTGGGATGTAGCTCTTAGGATTGCAAACCCTCGCTCAGAGTCAATGTCTGCAAGCTCTGATGTTGGTCCTTTCCAACGTGCTGAACATAAAAATCACGCTCTCTTCAGAGCTGTGAAAATTACTCCATGAAGTGAATGCACTGCAGAAGCTGGAGCAAATCCTAAAATGCTTCTGGTTTCTCGGAGTGATGGGACTAAGTAGCTCTAGACCAGCTGTTGATATGGGGATATAAAAGTTTTCTCCCCATTGATTTGACCAGACTGGAGAAATATTGCAGTTTCCATTCTCATGATGATGGGGTAGCCTAGTGATCCTTGCAATCCGCTTAAATTCCCTGCCACCAAAGCAGCTGGGAAATACCCCCTAGCACAGGTATAATTTTTGAAATCCAAAGCTTTGCAGTGTCTGGAGCTCTGCTTGATGGGAGTCTGTTGTAGGGGGCTGTGGAGGAGAATTTTAAGCAGTGTGCCATGGCTCCGTTATTTCCTAGAATCATAGAATGGCCTGGGCTGGAAGGGACCTTAAAATCATCCACCCCACCCTGCCATGGGCAGGGACACTTTCCACTAGACCAGATTGCTCCAAGCCTCATCCAACCTGGCCTTAAACACTTCCAGGGATGGGGCAGCTACAGCTTCTCTGGACAACCTGTTCCAAGGTCTCACTACCTTCACAGGCAAGAATTATTTTCTAACATCTAATTTAAATCTCTCCTCCTTTAGTTTAATATGATGTCTCCTTTCCATATCACTATCTCCTTATATATATATATATTTATAAATTTCATTATTATTAGTAGTAGTATTGTCCCTTATTTGCACCAAAGAACATTAGAGGATACTTGCACAAACATTTCTGTCGTTGCAATAAAATGCTACCAGTAACAAATCTGCAGTACTAGAAGGGAGGAGCCAGTTTCCATGGTTAGTGAGCACAACAGACCCATGGCAATTGTCCACCGTGAAGGGGATTTTAGCAGCAACTCCTTCAGAAAGGCTTTAGCTATAAGCTATAAAGGATTTATATAAAGGGTTGCACTTTGTTCCAGATTTCCATGACTACAGACTAAATGTCACTATCAGTCTGAGATCACCCTTTTGGAAATAAATTATTTTTCCCCCTTTTATTCCTTTTCCCTGATTTTTGGATAAATCCTGGTTTCTCACAGTTCTCATCTCATTTTTAATCCAGGTGCTGCTTGATCTATTAAAACTGCCCTGAGAGGAGCTGAGACATCAGTGAACACCCACCAAACGCCCATCACTCTGTTAACGGGCACCTTTCTGAAGGTTGCAGCATGACAGAGCTCCATGAAGCCGTGGCTTTGGGGGACTACGACCTGGTGGAAAAGATTTTGAAGACAGGACGCTGTGACCCAAACCACAAGGATGTCGACTGGCATGACAGGACCCCACTGCACTGGGCTGCTGCCAAAGGTAAGGGCACCCCTGGTTCTGTTACCTCTGCAAACTGGCATCATAGAAGGTGGTGCTGATTGTAATTATATCTATGCTGACAATAATCACAGCTTGTATTTGATAGTTTTGTCCTTAATGAGGGGAAAAAAAAGATAAAAATACCAATTTAAATGGGCACTTCGCCTCCAAAATAATTCATGGGATTGAAATCAAAGTGATTTTTAGGGGTTTTTTTCTGCCATCACATGAAAATTTGCAATTTGCATGGTGTGTACATAGAGCATGGCTGCTTGTCCCCCACTTTACTTTTCTAGGAGGTGGCTCCATATAGTGCGAAGAAGTTGTTTGTCATGGACACGTGGGAATAAACAGAAAGTCTCATGGCATGTCTTTACTCAGAAATTAAGTATGTAATTTGCTGGTTTAAACTTGATACCATGTTTTTCTTTTGCCCTAATGGATTATTACACATTTAGGAATCAGCAAAGGGAACTGAGCTACCTAAGAAAATGATGAGAGACTGACACGGCCTAGATGTCATTGGGAATGATCTAACTCAGTCAAAGCATTGTGAAGTGGGGTAGAATTAACTTTTTTTTGCTTCTTTAAGCAATTCCACAGGTTAGAAAAATGTGAAGGTGAATGAAAATAAGTAATTTCTCTACCTCCTGTCCAAAAACCCTTTGTTTTGGTGAAACTGTTCATGTTTTCCTGTTCTTAATGATTACATTTTATATTATATTGAACTAAAAACCAAAATGAAGCAAAGAATTAGCCAATTGGTCAATGACTAATTAAGATGTGCTGTTCAGAAATCAGAAAGCTTTTCGATCTAATTGTTGTTTCTGTTGTAAAATTATTCTGGAAGCAGCCTAGTTTGGGAAAAAATAACCAGCATTTCCTGCTGAGTATCACTTATTAGATAAAACAAATGGTCAGGAATTTGGTAAAAATCCCTGACTGGGGGAATTACAATCAGCTGCGTGGGGCTGAAGGTATAAATTCTAACGCAGTTGCATCTTCTCCCCTTGTGTTGCTGCCCCTCTGCCAGGGCGGTCGGACCTGGTCAAGCTCCTCGTGGATCACGGTGCCCGGCATTGCCTGCGGAGCGACGTGGGCTGGACTGCGGCTCACTTTGCTGCTGAGCTGGGGAGCCTCAGGGTGCTCCGTGCTCTCCATTCCCACCACGCCGCCATGGATGTCCCCGACCTCTTCGGCGACACTCCCAAGAGGCTTGCGGAAATCTACGGCCACCAGGACTGCTCCAAGTTCTTGGAACAGTGAGTAGTGACGGCAGGTCCCAGTGTGGCAGCAATGAAAATGAAACAAACTGCTCTAGAGAGGAAAAGAACAAATACAGTGTGTTACTTATCGCTCCACCTAAAGCCTGCTAAAGCCGTCACACACGAGCTGCAGTAGATAAGCAAACACGGGTTTGTCACGGGGAAACCATTGAGAAGAAATTGTTTTATCCCACTGCCTCCTGTGGTTTGCCTTGGTATGTTTTCAAAAGCATTACCACTTCATGACATCATTGTTTTTGTAAGGATATTACAGAAAGATTATTAAGCAACAGAAGTGAAGGCAACAGCAGGCAATGGTTAACCCCTTAGAGTGGTGAATACTGAATGCATGGGTTGAATTGTTTAAGAGCAGTCCTTTATCAGTTGTCGGCGTATACGTATGTGTATCATCTGCCTTTTCTTATAGTAAAGAGCCATCATATTTTTTACACAATTATTGACAATTAGACCATTTGACCTGTTAATACAATGGCCACATATTGCTTCCAAATTTTGGGAAACTCCTTATTGTCTTATCTGTTTACAGTTAGCACTCTGGCACCACATGCCATGAGAAATACTTTTAGACGATTCCCAATTACCATTCCTGTTTGACAGCCACTGGTTTGGCCCACAGATGTTTTCATCATTGCACAGCTGTTTCCCTGGATCAGGATGCTGTACTCCAGAGGTCTGAGGTCTTTCCCATACCTCCATCTCTCTAAAGCGGACACATCACCAGAGGCCAAGCAGTTTGTTCAGTGAAACCACATGAAATCTGCAAATGCCAGACCCTGGGAAGCTGAGAGCTCCCTAAATCTTTTTCTCCCTTGGGTTTTTATGTGAATTTACATAGTCCTTCACTGGCATCTCTTTTACCACTGCCACGGTCTCAAGACTGCTTTGGCACCATGTATATCCTGAATTTTTTTTATAGACACATACCCAACACGAAGTCTCCAGCTTGCCAGTGCAGCACAAGGGCTGCCAAGGTCAGAATCAGGCTTGGTGACTGGGCAAATGTCTGAGGAAGGCAGTGCCTATGAAATGCCACTCTTCATTAATCCACATAAACCTCTCTGTAGGTACTGCTGTCCTTTAGCTGTGCTTCTGCAGCTTGTTGTTTCCTGCTGAAACGCTCCACGCCCACCTTTTATCTTCACACAG
Organism: Grallaria varia; assembly: GCA_013396735.1. Lineage (NCBI taxonomy): Eukaryota > Metazoa > Chordata > Aves > Passeriformes > Formicariidae > Grallaria > Grallaria varia. Next base: position 11,825 of record VWZG01007547.1, read on the forward strand.
CATCAGTGCCCTTCCATAGGAAAAGACACCAAATCTGTGCAAAATCCCCCTGCACAAAGCCCAAAAAACTTTCTAGGGGAGCCACATGTCCCAGTTTCTAAGCTCTGGCTGTTATGGAAGCTGCTGGAACCTTTGCATTTTACCTGCCCACCCATCACAGAATCATAGAATGGTTGGGAGGGACTTTAAAGGTAATTTCATTCCAACCCCCTGCCATCGGCAGGGACATCTTCCACTAGACCAGGTTGCTCCAAGCCCTGTCCAGCCTGGCCTTGAACACTGCCAGGGATGGGCCATCCCAAACACCTTAGAGCTAAAGCCTTGCTGATTTTGAAGCTGACATGCTGGAAACTCTCACTATTCACCACCTTCCTTCCACGCTGAAGTACCAGCTCTTTTTATCCTCAGACCTTCAGTTTAAAGACATTTAAACAACTAGCAGCTGATACCTAAGCTTTGCTAATTAGGTTTTTTACTACTTTGACCCTGGCTTGGTAATAAATCTCGGGTTTGCCAGACCTTTGAGAATGGGGCACCATGTTCCAGTGGGGTTTCTTTCTGTGGTGTTCTCAGCTCTTGGCATGCTTAGTTTCCATACCAGTACAGGTAAATATTGTCTAACCTAGAGAGTGAAAGTCTGCAGGCTTCTCTCCCTTGATGAATCATTTATAGCAGTTACTTACCTATCCAATGCTGTCCTTTTCACACTAACCTCATCAGTAATTCCTGCCAGGTCTGTAGCATTTGCTGTGCCCTTGGCTGTGCACCAGAGCCGTGGCAGCGAGGTGACAGCAAGGGCAGGGGAATTGCCTGGATGATGCTGATGGGAGATGCCCGTGGCAGGCAGAGGTCCCTGGGAGAAGGATTGATAGGTTGATTGGGAGAATGATTGATAGGTTGATTGACAGGATGATTGACATCCTCATCTGAGACACCTTAGCAACAGCCTAGGGTGGCTCAGGTAGCTGATGAAGGGTTTTCGGAGGTGAATAACTGAATTAAGGTGAAAAACTTGTCTTTCAGAGCCCTGTGCTGGCCTGACTCACCCCACATGGCTCAGCTAGGAGCGTGGCTGGGAGAACTTAATAACTGGGAAGATTCTTGGAATGCCCGTGCCTAGGACATTTTATAAGACACACAAAGCCTGTGCAATCACCTCACAGCCATAATGCAGCCTGTGGGCAGCCAAGAGTTTGTCTCTGCGACTCAGGGACACTTTTTTTAACCCCAGCCACTCTAATTAACAACCACAGTGAATGCCTTCACCCTCACGCAGTGGCTTCACCTCATCACATCAGCAAACCTGGAGCTGGAATGGCTGACATTTCTAGTATAATTTTGGTTACCTTCTGCTGCTTCAGATGTGCAGAAGGTCCCAGAGGTGGTCAGGCAGCATCAGCAGCTCTGAAGGGAGCTGAGCAGTACCAGTGTGTGCTGCAGACAGAGAATTAAGTGTGTGCCTGCACATAGTGCTGCACAGCACAGAGCACTCCACTCACAGTGTCCATGGTATATAAATATGAGGAATATTTTGTTGCAAGGACATCCCCGTCAGTTTTCAATGTTTGCCTGTCAAGCAAAAAAAAGAGAAAAAGCAGCTTTTACATTTTTAAATCTGAGGGTCTGTGCCAAATGAAGGGGTGATGCACATACCTAAACAGGGCTGTGAGCATCCATGTCCTTCCTAAATCCTACTTCAGCCCCCTCTAGCACTACCATGACCCTTGAACGTTGTGTGTCTGTCCCCAGGTGTTGCCAGCTGAATGAACTACCTGCCTTCCTGGGCTGAGCCACTGCTCTGTGCTGAGGACTGTTTGCATCCACATGGAAATATTACATGTATCGACATGTAAATATTATTAACATGTAAATATTGGGAATATTCTGCTACCAAGTATCCGTACCCACTCACTGAGGTTTGCATGGGCATGCAAAGGTTAGGAAACAGCCTTCAAAACAGCTGCTTCTGAATAACAAACGCATATTTTGCATCAGATTTGTTTTGCATGAGAAGGGCTTTACCTTGGTTGCTGTGAGAGCTGCCAGGGATGGTGCTGAGCAGGCACAGACACCCACAGCCTGTGCTTGCCACCAGCCTCTCTGCAAAGTGCCAGCTGTTGAACCTGCACCGAAGGCTCCTGCTGTCTGAGCCCAGAGCACACATATATATACATATACTCATGTGTGTATAGATAGATAGATAGTTAAAAGTCTACAGAAAGAGGTTTTTTCCCCTTGGTAGCAGTTACTTAACAGAAGAGAAGAGGATAATTCGGTTGGAAGGGACCTGCTACAATCATTTGGTCCTATGGCCTGACCACTTCAGTGCTGACCAAATGTTAAAGCATGTTATTAAGGGCATTTTCCAAATGCCTCTTAAAACCAGCAGGCTTGGGGCATCGACATCCTCTCTCAAACAGAAGCTCTGTGGAGACTTTAGAGCACCTTTCAGCACCTGAAGAGAACCTACAAGAGAGTGGAGAGGGACTTTTGACAAGGACAGGAGTGAGATGACAAGGGGGGATGGCCTAGGTTAGTAGGGTTTGATTAGATATTAGGAAGAAATTCTTCCCTGTCGGGATGGTGAGACACTGCAACTGGTTGCCCAGAGAAGCTGTGGCTGCCCCGTCCCTGGAAGTGTTCAAGGCCAGGTTGGATGGGGCTTGGAGCAACCTGGTCTAGTGGAAGGTGTCCCTGCCCATGGCAGGGGGTTGGAATGAGATGGTCTTTAAGGTCCCTTCCAAGCCAAACCATTCTATCATTCTATGATACAGAAAGCCCATGTGATGAAGCTCATCAGTGTGGAGCCACTGGCTTTGCTCCATGCTCTCAGGTGGAATAGCATTGCACTGATATGACAGAGCTGCCCTATTGCAGAAAAAAGGATTTTTCCTGATAGTTGGTAGTGTTTCTGACAGAACTCCATAAATCATGAGGTCCTACAAAGTCAGAGCTCTGCAGTAGGAGGAAGGGGTTTGCCTTCTCTTGGACAAGATTCACACTTGGTGTTTTCATGTCCAGATCCTGGCAGTGGTGGGGCCCAGAGGGTCTCTGTGAGGAGAGGTTGGTGCTGCACCGTGCTGGGCACATGGCAGGGTTTCCTCAACTGCTGCTGCCAGCAGGGTTTTAACCAGACCAAGACACAATCCCTGACCCTGTAGATGGGCCCTCGTGACTGAATATGTGAGTATTCTGTGCTCACTCTTGTTTTCTCTCCCAGAGCAGAGGTGGAGAGCAGAGAGTACCGCAGGACAGCTGCAATGAAAGGAATCCCCTTAGACCAGAGAGATGAAGACTGGGAACGCAAGAAAGAAGAGCTTCAGAGAAACCCACCGTGCTTTTGGGAGCACTGCACAACGTCTACTCCAAAGAAAAATGGGAAAAAAAAGGGGAAGCAGTAGTGTGTCCTGCCTGTTTTGTGCCCCTGAGCACTTGCAATGCAGAGCAAAGGCGCTGGCAGATCTCAGGTGGATCTGCAGGGTGATTTACAGGTGAAAGGCGGAAGCAGATGACTACAAGGATGAATCCTTGATATATACTGTAAACAATATCCTTAACAGGGGAGAGGTAGAAGTGCTTCTGTCTTTCTCTGTGTCTCTGTGTATCAGATCTCAAATATCAAAAAATTGTAGAATATGTTTAAATATACCAATATGCTAAATCACTGGAATGTTTGGAGTTATTGAGATGACAAGCAGTTACCCATATTGTGAGGGAGGGAAATGGTTTTGCTCCTACCTGAATCACAAAGGCATCTGGGACCGTGGTTCTGCTTGCTCTGCTGGTGTCTGTGGCCTTTCCTTGTTTGCTTCTAGTCCTGCGTCAACCAGGGGGCTCTACAGGTGCCTGTAGCCTCTGGTGTTGCCTCTCTCTTTTTTTGATAGTAGGGTGTAGTGGCTTCTACTGGCTGAAGTTGAGACGTTGCTTTTGAGCTTTCACCAGACACATGAGTCTAACAGCCAGAATCTCCCATTCCTCTCCCAGCAAAAGAGAAAATGTGCTCCTCCGTCCTGCTTTCAGAGAGCTGTGACTTCCAAGAGCGTCGGAGCGTTGCTTTATTTTCAGCAGTGCTCCCAGCTATTTTCATATCTCTGCACTTAGGAATGCTGTGAAACTGGTCCTGAGCTGTCCCTGTGTTCTATGGCAAAAGCATTTTTAACTGTTTCACAGCTCAGTTATAAAAACCTTGGAATGCAACCCAAAGCAGTTTCCCACAGAGTGCCGGCACTGGGCAGCCCCTCCCGCTGGCCACTGACATCTCCTGTGTGTCACCTTACCCAGGATGGGCACGTCACTGCACCTCTCCATCCGTGGCTGTGCTCGTGGATAACGTGTCCCCTCCAGGTCCAGCTGAGTGGGGCTGGGGCACAGGGCAGTGGTGCTGTGCTGGGTGTCATGTTCTCAGGGCTTTCATGGAGAGGGCAGCTGGGGCTGCCTTGTTTTGTGTGCTGACATCTGCCAGATGCTGGTTTTGCCTGCCGAGTCTTGTGGTATGTGGGATTCTGAGGGATGGTGTTGCACGGGATGTGGGGAATAAGATGGATCTTCCAGGGTCTTCTTGTGGAATCAGTCAGGATTGTCATCTTAAGGGATGAAGTGCACAAGGAACAGCGTGGGACGTGTGTTGGTGCCTGTCCATTTAAGGCCTTTCAGTGGGGAGATGTGTCCTGATGAAGTTCTTAAGATCTGCTTCCAGACCTGAACTGGTGACAGGAATGACCAGTCCAGGTTGTTAGATATCTGTTTATGCTGGAACTATTTCATGTTCAGGGGGCCTGCGGTGGAGGGTTGACCTTGGTCAGGTGTCAGACCCCCACCCAGCTGCTCCTTCACTCTCAACTCATAAACAGGATGGGGTGAAAAATAGGATGGAAAAGCTCATGGGTCATGATAAGACAAGGAGATCATTCACCAATTACTGTGATGACAAAACAGACTTGATGTAGGGAAAATGAATTTAATCTATTTCCTCTTGAAACAAATCGAGGAGGATGATGAGGAACAAACATAAAACTATAATACGATGTCTCCAACCCCCTTATTCATCCCAGGCTCAATTTCAGTCTGTCATTTCCAGCTTCTCCACCTCCTCCCCGTCAGCAGCACAGAGGGAAAGAGTATAGGGGTTGCAGTCAGTTCATAATGTGTTGTTTTCTTGGCTCCTTCCTCCTCATGCTCTTCCATTCATCCAGCACAAATCCTATTTCCTGGGTATTTTACTAGGCCAAGGTCTCTTAGGAAAAGTCATTCTCCTCTACAAGTAAAAGCAGACCAGGAGAGCAGAGCAGAGCAGGGCAATCCTGTTCATGCAGGAGGTGGGGCAGAGAGAGGACACGGCAGGGCTGGCGTGGGCAGTGGGCTCTGCACCCACCTGAGCACCCCAGGGCCATCCCTGCATCGCTATTTGTGTGTCAGTGACCCCCTCTGGAGAGTGACAGGGATCAGCACGTTCACACATCAGTTATCAGCCACTGCCAGACAGTGACACAGCTCATCATGTTACACCAGAACAGAGCCACAGCAGAAATCAATGTAAACCAAAACAGAGATAAACCTGTTGTTTTGTTCAGTTGTTTCAATCAGCAAGTACTGAATGTTTGAGGTATGTTTGCAGTATTGTTATTGCCCTTGAACATCCAGCCCATGTGCCAGGTCTAAACAAAGTTATTAGTGACAATAACGTAAATCAAAGAATTACCTAAATGAAATTGTAATTGAAAATATTTTATTTAAGCCATACTATTTTAGTTCAAAGTATTAGAATGATATCTTCTTAATCTCAGTGATAAAAAGTAAACATCTGTATTATCTACACTGCCTAGACAGTTGCATTCAAGATGTTATGACTCCTTTTCTATAATGAAATACCAACATTTTGCATGTGCTACAGCATTTTTTTACAGTTTCTACCTCATGCAAACCCTGAACTTCACATAGGGCAGAATCCTTAGCAAGGTCTTTTCCAGTTTGGGATTGGAAAAAATCAGAATAAGGGAATGAACACCTGGAAAGGCATATTGAAATACTAAAAGGAGAAACATCACAGGACTTCCCTTCTTTGTGACATATACCATTTTCAAGATCAAGGATGCAAAGTTGATGCTGTACATCACTAGGAAGGAGAGAATAGATTTCATGGCTTTGATGTGGACATCCATGCTGAAGTCCTTCAAGGAGTTTGTCTGCATATTGTGTATATGTCTCCAGAGAGAAAAGAGAATGAGAAGTGCAGAAAAGATGACTGCCGTGAATGAAATAGCATATCCAAAGCCAGTCAGAAAAAAAGAGGGGAAAAAATGTTTATCCATTTTGATGCTTGCTTTCCAAAAACTACCTCGTCCGGTGGAATTGCGGTTGTTACAGTGCACTTTATCAGTGATGTCATAGGCAACGATGCCGATAACCAGGGAGAAAAGCACTGACGCCAACAAGAGCCAGGACACAATCCTGTCAGTTTTAACCTTCAGGTAGATGAAGAAATTGTTGCTGAAATTCGCAATTTTTATACAATAAAAGACACAAAGAGAAGCAGAAACCCACAAATTGGAACTATCAAAAAAGCCCTGAATAGATACAACTAGTTGAAGTGTGGGGTGAACATAAAGGGAACGGGGATAAAGTATTGAAAGAAAGTAATAGAACCACGAGATGAACAAATACCAAAACCTGGAGCATCCCAGAAACAGCAAGATCTTCTCATTAGAGTTCAAGGCTTCCTTTTGGATCCACGCCATGGAAATCACAGAAACGATGAAAGCGTTAATCCACATGCCAGCAAATGCCTGGAGAGTCATAATGGCCACAGAAGTCGTATCATATGCAGTGACATTGAATTGC
>VWZG01007548.1:1277-72407 GCA_013396735.1 Grallaria varia
AGAATAAGGGTGGAAACAAAAGAACCAGCACAAATCATGGGTTGCGATAAGGCAGTTTATATTTATACAAATAGCAAAAGCAGGGTGCATGCACGCAAAGCAGAAGCAGCAACTAATCTCTACTTCCCATGTGCAGCGATGGTCAGCCATGTCTCTGAGAAGCAGGGCCCCTACGCATGTGTTGGAGGTTAGCAGGCAGCCATCAGAGACAATGAGTGCCCCCCTTCCTGCTTCTTGCCTCAGCTTTGGTCAGTGTGGGTCAGCTGGCCTATTTGTGTCCCCTCCCAGGATCTTGTCCTTGACTGAACAGTGAGTGCTGCGCTCAGTGGTAGCCAAAATATGGGTGTGTTATCGACACCAATGCAGAGCACAGCAGTGTGAGGGCTCCTACAGGGAAACAAATTCTGGCTCAGCCAGACCCACCACAGTTAGTGAAGATTTTCTGTGAAGCAGTCAGATCAGTCCATAAGGGGTTGGTGGCATGGACACGCAATATCAGAGCTACATTTAAATGGCTGAAACATTTCCTGGTTTACCTAAGCCCCAGTGCTACGGGTACCTGATTTAACTAAGCCCTTTGGGTTGTTCACATATGAACAACCAACCATCACTTTAGGGGCACTGTCACTATCTCTCAGCGGCCAATGAAAGGCAGTAGCCTATTTCTCGAAGCAAATGGACAATGTCAGTCAAAGGTGGCCTGTGTGTTTGAAAGGTGTAGCAGCCACTGTTATATTAATCCGGAAAGCTTGGAAATTTACCCTCAGACAGAATATCACTGTATATGTAACTCTTATGGTGCAGACAGTACTTGAACAAAAGGCTGGCCGCTGGTTGTCACCCAGTAGAATGCCCTAGTATCAAGCTGTGTTATTGCAGCAGGAAGATATTACTCTCAAAATAGTTTCTTGATCCTGCAATGTTTTTGCCCTCAACATTAACTGACACTGTGCCAGAACATGACTGTTTGCAGACTATCATGGAGACTTACTCCACCAGACCTGACCTGAAGGATGTGCCTCTGGAGAATCCAGACTGGGAGTTGTACACTCATGGCAGTAGTTTTGTGTGGGATGGTAAACGAGTGATGGGATATGCCATAACAGCTACAGATGAGGCACAGACCTTACTATGTGATGCAACAGCACAGAAAGGTGAATTGATTGCACTGACAAAGGCTTCGGAATTGAGTGAAGGATGGAAGGTAAACATATGAACTGACTCTAAATATGTGTTTAGTTTTGTGCATGCCATTGGAGCCATCCGGAAAAAAAAAGAGTTGTTGACCACCCAGGACAGTGGGATCAAGCATGCCGAACAGAGCTATGCACTCATGCAGAGTATTTGGAAACCTACAGAGGTATCTAGTATGCACTGCAGAGCTCATCAAAAAAGAAAAACAATTCCCGAACTAGGGAATCATTTTGCAGATAAAGCAGCAAAAGGGGCAGCAGAAAAAGGCATCCTAAAAGTAATTCCTCAAAGAGAAATCAATTTATTGAAGTATGGTAAAAGGGACCATCAGTTAATTAAGTCCCTTAAGGCTGAAATTTGAGGAAGTTGGTGTTGGGCTGTTGCATTTAGAGGACGAGCTATAGTGCTGCCCCAATCCCTATGGGAAATAGTTTTGTGGGAATATGAGAATACTTATTGGGGAACAGAAAATCTATTGAAACATTTGAAGATAACAGTGATAGGAATAGGGATAACTGAAACTTCAAAACCAATAGTAGATAAATGTGAAGTCTGTTGTTGAAACAATCCTATTACTAGCAAAAAAGTAGTGTTAGGGGTAATAAAAGCTGGAAATCTCCCTGGAGACTATTGGCAAAAAGGTTTTACCGAGCTGCCACACAGAGAAGGACACAAATATTTACTGCTGTTGGTCAATACTTTTAGTGGTTGGCTCAAGTTTACCCCTGCAGCACTAACAAAGCAAGAGGAGTAGTAAAAACTTTACTTTACTCAACCATATAATCCCAAGATTTTGGACTCCTTTAGGAATGTCCTCAGACAGAGGATCACATTTTATTGCAGTGGTAGTGGGACAGGTCAGTCAAGCCCTGGGAATCACTTGGGATTTGCACATTCCTTATAGGCCTCAAGCAAGTGGTAAGGTCAAATGCATGATTTATGTTCTTAAAACATAGATAAGCAGAATTTGCCAAGAAACTTCCATGACGTGGGTTCAAACCTTGTCCATAGCTCTATTGAGGATCCACATACAGCCAAGATGCAGAAAAAATATAAGTCCTTATGAGATATTATATGGTAGGCAGCACCAAGTTCCACATTCCAGGAGAAATTCACATGAGGGGGAAAACTGATTTGCAAAGTTATTTAATGGCTTTAGGATCTACTTTGCAGAAACTAGTGATTCTCCATGACATCCAGACCCATAGGACTGGACGCTCCTGTCCATCTGTTCCAGCCCAGAGACTGTCTACATTAAATGGTGGGACAGTGAACCCTTGCCAGCAAAGTGGAGAGGTCTGTTCCAAGTTCTACTGAGCGTCCTCACTGCTGTGAAGGTTGGTGGCAAGTGTTCCTAGATTCACTACTCCAGAATTAAGAAGGCCTCTGCTCCCAAGACAGTAGAACAAAAGGGGCCAGTGCAGATAAAGATAAAAAGAAATGTTGTTTAAACTACTCTTTGTAATGTGTACTGCAGGTAGCTATGAACCAAGTTTGGGACTAGAATATACACTTGACCCTAGTTCAGAACGTGTCCAATATTCATCATAAAAATGACTGTTGGATTTGTACTTAAATGCCAACAACTGGTAAGAACAAAAATTAGCCTTTGGTTGGTATATTAAAGAATGAGACAAACTTCAATGAAGTCCATAAACTCCAGGACTGTACGGCACGCATGATGCACACACGCTCAGAAACTCTCACATCTGAATGGTGGAGATGGATCAATAGAATCTACCTACCCATAACCCTAATCAGCTTAATCCCTAACCATGAAAACTACACAGTTCCCTATATAGGTGTTAATGCCACAAAAAAGGTCATTCTTCCTTTATGTTGCCATGAAACTAAGTCTGGATCTTATAAAGAGATTGACACAAATACCTTGGAGAATGACCCCCCCCACACACAGGGTTCAGGATGGTACTGGATATGCAAAAATGAAGCATGGAAAGTTCTACCCCTTAACAAGGAACAGTCCTGTGCTCTTGAAACCTTAGTTCCAAACATAACAATATTCTGTCAAATTAATGAACAAGGTGGGTGGGTAAGAACTTATGTAAAAGGAATATGAAATCCAATAATCCCCTCACTGAATGTCCCATGGCCTTTCACAGTTTTGTTTGAGTCCTTATTCTTTCTTTAGGAATAAGTGAATTCAAAAAAGCAGTTGTCAACATTTCAGCCACTACTGAACACATTGAGAATCAAACTTTAGATGCAGTCACTGCCTTACAAGAGGAAGTCCATAGTTTGTCACGTGTAGTTCGCGAGCAGAATTGCTCTCAATCTTTTACTGGTCTCAGGAGGGGGTGTATGTACTGTTGTTAATGCCAGTTACGGTGCTTATGTAGAGCAAAGCAGAAGAATTGCCACAGATCTTGCCAAAATTTGGTAACAAACTTTAATCCTTCATCAGGTAGCCTTTGATTATACCTCTTAGGTTTTGAAAATATTTGTCATAAACTCACTTCATGATTACCGACTGGACCTGGATAAAACAGCTGTTTATGATAATTGTACTTATCATTTGTGTTTTTAGATTGGCTTGTTTTATGATTCGATGTTGTAGTTGTTGTTTGCCTTCATGGTTAAATATAGGTAGTAGAGACTTAACAGGATGAGGTCCTTTAAAGCCTTGAAAAGGGGGACCTTGTAGCCATAAAGAATTATATAGCCTATTAGTGACTGAATAGTTTACCAGTGTAGCCTCAACTATGTAGTTTATCATTCTTTGTTAAGGGTCTCAGCAGGCAGGAATTTTAACAAGGTAGAAGGTTCCTGTATCTGTGATGCAGGAGTGATAAAAGGGACACAAAACTAGCAAACTAGTCAAAGCTGGTTGTAGGCCTTGACACTGTTCCAGAAGATGTGATGTTGTGCCAAAAGCAAGTGGTCAAGAAAAGGACAAGCTGAGGAAGACAATGGAGACAACCACCAGGGATCCTTCACGACTCCCAACTCGACCTCCGACTCAAATTTGAGAGGCATGTCAAGGGTGGAACAGTGGGTGGAACGGTTTTGGATGTAGGAGAAACAAGGTTAAATAATGCTTGAATTTGTAATTAGATAGCTGAATAAATGTGATTTGACATGCACAATTTGGAATACTTTTCTTTTAATTTTTTAATAATCAAAAGAGTCTTAGCAAGTTCTCTTCTTGGTTTTCCTGGCATCACTCTTAGGAAAAGTGTGATGGGGTGTACCACCACTGTTGTGGTTTAAATCCAGTTGGAAATTAAGTTCCAAGCAGCCACTCCCTTCTCCCCATCTCCTCTGCTAAGAAAGGGACAAAGATGCAGAGATTATGGGTCAAGATAAAAATGTATTGGAAAAAGAGCAATGAGATAAGGAAAACCAAACAATAACAGCAACAACACTAATAACAACCATGTATAAAAGAGGGTGATTACATGCAAAAATGCTTTTGGAAGTCTGACTGACCCAATGTTACCACAGACTGATGCCACATGGTATCCCTAGACAAAGGAGAAAAAGGTGGATGCTACCGCATCCTGGCCTCTTCCTCCTTTATGAGGGCCCCACTTCCTCTTCATCCCTCACTAAGAGAATGGATTTGGTTTTCAACTTCTTCTGTATGGGTGCAACTGTTACTTACATGAGTTATCCCTCTGGTTCACCTGTGGTTTGAGTGGCCGTGGTGCCTCTTGGTCTGCTTTCCTTCCCCATTCCCTGATACTGCTGTCTAGTAATGAGCAGAGTCCACTAAATTGTAGCCTGGGCCCAGCACGTTACATAACCTTGAATCTCTCCAGAACTGCCACAGCATTTTTCCTTCACATATTCTATCACTTTGACAGGGTCCTGTAATTGCTCAGGGATATGTTCAAACATACCACTGCTGGGCACCATGCAGCTCTCTGAGACAAAGGAGAACATGGTGGATGCTACTACAAGCCACCATTTTTCCCCCAAGACAATAAAAACCAATGGTAGACAAATCATCCGTACCCACACTCCTTCCCCAAGCCCAAGACAACAAGAAACAATGAGAGACAAACCCTCCAAGTCAGAGTATCTGTGCTGCACTACCCCAGTGTGCACTGCTTTGCTCCCCCAGAAAAAGGAACAAAATAGTGGCAGTTCTGCTGCACATCCCCTTTTTCTTCCACCTGAAAAGCTCCCAGCAATGACATGAGTGGTATGGAATAACAACCTAGGCACAACCACATGGCTCCTGGCTTCTCCTCCCTCATAGCAACGGCAAGAAAATGAACTCTGTCCTAGTGAAAACTAGGTCATGCCACCATACCTGAGAGTCTTTGTGCTGGTTTGAACCCAGATGAGGTCCCCTTCTGTGCATGCTTTGGCACAAACTACTGTCTGCTAGTTGAACCCAAGGCCCTGCTTTGGTATAGACCCCTGCCTAACACAAGCTGAAAGGTTGTTTGACCATCCCTACTTAGGGGTCAACTAGAACATAGATGGGAGGCACCTTCCATCAGGGACTGCTCTCAGAGCTTGTTAGAAGCTGTTTGAGCCACCCTTACCTTCTCCCTACCCTCACCAGGCAGCAGCAGGCACCCTCAGTGTTCCTCTGTGGGTTCCTAGAAATTCTCAGGTTACAGGAAAAGTGCCCAGAAGCCAAAGAAAGTTTCAAGAAGTTCTCAAAGAAGCAGATCCCAGATACTGATGCACAAACTGCTTTATCTGCTGGCTATCTCTGTTAGCTCTGCTCCTCTCATACTATTAAACAGCTGTCAGAAGCAGGAGGTTTCCAGTGGAGAGACTTGTCATTAATACTCTTATTTAGCCTACAAAGAAGGTCTGGATTCTGACATGGGAATGTGTGATATTGGCTTTGTAGCACAGCCGTTCCCTGGGTCTGCAGGTGCTCCTGATAGTGTCACCCTACCAGAGCAGTAAGAGGTTGCGGTGGGCACCCGGCTTGCTGTCTCTGACTTAGCAAATGCCTCTGTCAGCAACTCTAATGCTGGGGAGTGCCAGGTCCAGTCTGTCCTCTCCCAGGAGGATCCTGAATGATGCCTCAGGGAAGCAGGCACAGCCCCATACCTTCTCAAGGGACTGTGGTACAGGCCTTAGAGGACAGTAAGTAGTTCCCAAAGAGTGGGATGTCCCCTTATGCAGGCAGCATCCTGGTCACTGCACCTACCAAGCAGGATGTTGAAGAGGCATCAACACTGTAAGAAAGCATGGCTGCAAAATTAAGACATGGAGAGCACATCAATCCCACGCTATAATATGTGGATGTTGTATTATCATGCAAGCAAAGCCAGATTCCCACAAAAATCAGTGTCTTGCTGGAAAAAAATAGCCTAAATGAGACCATCAAATGCAACTCAATCTCACCTGTAGCCATTAAACCCCTGCTGGGCTCAGGAAGCCCCAGCAGATGGACATCTTAACTCTGAGCAGAGACAATGTGCCTGCTTCGCAGATGGATCAGTCAAGTCTCAAAAGGGAGAGGTGGAAGAAGGCTGCCACCTCTAATGCACCTGAGCAATGCAGGAGGAGGTCAGTGGTCAGGATGCAGAACTAATGACTTGTATGAATCATGTCATACTACAGGACACACTAACTCATGAGTTTTAACCTAAAAGAGTACCTTTGTTTTATCTCATGCAGAACCTCTTTGTGAAGCCCCACACTACTGCTTCTGCTTCTTGTATCAACAGACACAAAGTGCTGGATGCCTCTACTCTCCAGCTGCATCAAAGCTCCTTGTCGACTACAACACACAAGAAACTGGACCATGTGGTGAAACTTGAACCACCATTGTCTTAGAGGAGATTAGAAGAAGGTTGAACTCTAATGGTGGTACACCTTTGGTGGTCCCAGTCCTCATATTATTGCTGTTGTTCAGCTATTCTTTTAACTAGTATTTGTTTTCCTCGTCATTATGCTGTACTATTCTTCACATAATTACTTTGTATATAAGAATCTCTATAGCAGCCAAAAAACTTACTGTTGGGAGAATAGGATTAAAAGCAGATTTTATAAGGAAGCAGTAGATTTTGCAGGCTTTTTGTTGCTAGGAAAACTAGGCACAGAAAAACCCCAGTGTGGGAGACAATCCTTTCCTATGAACAGTACTATCCACTTTTGCCTATCTGTTTTGAGAAGTTAACTCCCCTGTTGCAAGAAGAGATAAAAGTTCTCACACTTGTCAGAGACCTCTCTGGGAGTTAAAGAAACCATAAAAACGTGGAGGAGATTATCGCTTTGAAGTAATGCGCATGCAAAAGGTGTTATTAAGGCAACAGAACAGGCCTCCTAGGGCTATACTTTTGCCCATTGCATGATCTGAATAGTATATCCAGGGTTTCCAACTTTGGAATAAATTTTCCTTGCTACTTTAGCCATAGTTTGGTCACCTGGGTTTGCCTGCATGTGTGTAATTTTTAACATTTTGTCAGTCAACTCTTCCCCAGAACAACCATACCATGGCTGTGGAAAAAGTCAGGAACTGAGGAGGCCAAGGTGGTGACTCCCTGCATTGTTGGATGTCCCAGGGATGCGCTCTGGACCCCTGTGGCTGCCATTCTGGGGACAATGGCTGCACTGGAGGCCTGGCTCAAGGTACAGTCTGCATCAGTGGTTATCCCATAGGTGACTAAATCAATTCTGCATGAATTACCGTGGAAAGAGGCATGTAAGTCTGTTCACATATTATCAGGAAGACTGGGCTGGCTCCTGCTTACCGGACTAAAGACCCTTGACTGAGAAGTTACAGCTTTGCAGGACCAGGTGGCAGCCCTGAAAGAAGAGATCAGTGACCTGAAAGGTACAAAGAGGCTGGAAAAAGTGTTTCTTGATGCTTAGGAATTGTGCTGCAGAAGACAGCAACAGTTAGGGCCTGTGAAAAGAAACAAATGCCCACCCTACCCCTCTTGCCACCTAGAAGCACTGCAACTGCTGGTGAATGCCAAAACAGCAGGGGCAGTGGGTGGGCAGGTCCTCCTGGACTGCTGCCACTGTAGCCTCTCACTGGGAGGGGAACCAACTTACATTCCTCTAACTGCAGAGTGGCGATCTGAAGGAACTTTGCATGGGTCAGCGCTAGAGGATACAGACACAGACATTGCAGCATTACATAGTGATAGTGCTCCCAAAGCAGTTACTTCAGAGATGTGCAGCCTGGGAGACATTTCCACCCCCACCCTCCAAGCTAAGATTACTTTAGCGATAGAAGATGCCACTCCATTTGTGACAAAGGTGTCAGTTCCCTCAATTGAAGATTTTATTTGGGGCATTGATATGCTGGCAAGGTGAACAGTTGGAACTCTGAATGGCTGCTTTTGTTTCAGGATTCTGCAAACAGGATCTGCTGGTCAATCTGCAGCTATTTGGTTTGGGTTCCTGAAGTGGGACCTTGTTACACTGCCAGCACCTGCCAAGATGGTAAATGCAAAGCGATATCACATTCCAATGTTGGAAGAGGACATTACTCAGATGACTCAGGCACTCCAAGGAGTGGGAATCATTAGAGACACCATGACTGCTTTTACAACCCCGTTTGGCCTGCTTGAAACTAGAATTGTACATAGAGAACGACTGTTAATTATGGAGACTTGGATACAGCCATTTCCCCACTTGTAGTTACAGTACCAGCTGTGGTTACCCTCATGGGGAGACTCAGAAAAAATTTACATCCCTGGAAGGTGGTATTGGATCTTGCTAATGCTTTCTTTTCAATAGCCATTGCTTCAGAATGTCAGAACCAGTTTGCCTTTACCTGGCAAAAAACCCCCAACATTTCTTTCAAATATTGCCTCAGAGATTTAAAAGCAGTGTCTCCATTTGTCACCAAATGGTGGCTGTGGATGTTGTGCTCTGGTTAGGTGCTAGTACTGTGTACCATAATACTGATGATCTACTAACTATGTTGGAGTCACGATGAAAAATTGAGGCAACTGCTGAATCTCTGCATGCCCTCTTACAGTACCAAGGCTGAGTGATGAATCCGTAGAAGATACAGGGCTCTAGTACTATTGTACATTTTCTGGGGGTAGTTTGGCATGGGGGGCTCAAGGAAATACTGGCCATGATGAATCAACTGCACACTTCCCTGGGGCTTTCAGGGTGCTGGAGAACCTTTGTTCCATGCTTGGCAGTACTACTGCACTCTCTGCAGGAACTGACTAAGAATAAAGTTGTTTGGCAATGGGCCAAGCAACAATAAGAAGTCTTTGATACCTGCAAAAATGGATTAAGTATGCCCAATTATACATAGCTACATTTAAGGGCATTACATAGATCCTGAAGGAAAATGAAGCAGGGTCAGTAGGCTTTGACTGCCTGGCAGGTTGCGTATATTGTGCCCCTGCGCCCATCAAGGGGATGGTGATATATGTTCACTGCTGTGGATACAGTGTCAGGATTAATCTTTGCTAAATCCTTTCTTAATATCACATTCTTGAGTTCTTGTGTTTCAGGTGTCTTCTTTCTAGGGCCTTTTCTAGAGGGGACATCACTGGAATTCTGTTATTGGTGCCACAAACCCTCATTAAATTGAAGTTCAGTCCGAAAAAAGGCAAACCACATCTCTTCAATCTGTATGGGCAATCATCCCATCTCAAGGTAGCAGGTCTGGAGTAGTTTTAGATGAAGGAGCTGGGGAAATGGATCATGTATTACTGGAAGGAGATGACACTCCTGTTTTCCCTCCTTATCACAAGTTGGCTCATCATGCTTTGTAGACTTGCACAACAAGCACACATTCTGGATGCATCTTTGCAGGATTACTGTGTAAATACTTGTGTGTGGTAACTGTTTCCTTTTTCTTTTCCTCGTAGCAGATATAGAGCACCGGTGGTATGCCTTCACCTGAGGTTTAAATTACACATCAAAGGCACTTGTTTCCTGGAATGGAGGAGTAACTGCACTGCACCAGGGAATTTTCCCAGTCCAGTTGCTGATGTGCTGCCTCCTGTACCAACACCACGTGCACTGTTCTGAGTTTTGTGTAATGTGCTTCTTCTGCATGACTGCTGAATCAGCTGCATGGAGATGAACATTTGACATTGACAGGACCTGATACATCGACTAAAGCACCCTATCAGTGGGTGCACCACTTGCTAGCTGAGTGGTTTAATGATAGGAGAACTGGAATATTTACCTTAAATCATTTCATATTTATACTTTTTTTCCTATATTCGCCATCAAGGGCCTCTGCAACTTACCCTGTCCTATACTTCAGGCCCAGCAGGAATGGGCTTTTGAGTGAGGGAGTGGAATGTTGAGAGGTACAAACTGATTTTGTAATAAACTTTTCCTTAATACCTTAGCTGTGGTTTGGTCATCTGGGTTTAACTGAATGCATATCACTTTTAAACACTTATTAATATAATCAGTAATTATTAATATCTGCAAGAAAGTTCAACTGTATGTGGATTAAGGTCAGGGATGTAGTGGTGCTGACTGGAAGACCATTGCACATCAAGGAGCCAGTGATCCACATAGCAGTGAACTGGGCAGGGCAGACTCATATAGGAGATAAAAACAAGAGAGTCCACAGGCAGCTCCTACTCAGTACTGAAGATTGCATCTTTACACTGCTAGCTCTAACACACAGTATTTAATTGCTGTTTTACAGAGTCTGTGTGCCCTTCTTACTGTGGTCTTAATAGATCAGCATCTCCTGGTGCAAAACGGTTCCACTTTTTCAATAGATGATTTGATGAATTAACATTCATCCCTGAAGTCTACACTTAAGACACTGGGATCTGTTGCCCCCTGCTTATGGTCTCTGTGGCTATTTTGGGTACCAGCTATTTTGTTTCACTAAAGATGGGAACAATGCCATCTCCTGTCATGACAAAGACTACAAAGCTGGTAGTCACAATTCTTTCTCAGCTGTCTTTGTGCCCGTTTTTGAACATCCACTTCTTGTAATGTATCAGGACAAATAAGCAGGAATTTCTTCACATTACTATTGTGAGAGAGTATCCCAACACAGATGTCCAGTTGTACTGGGTTTACATGGCAAGGGTTTGACAGTGCGTATATAGGGAGGTGCTGTAGAGCTGGCTTCTATGAAAAGATACCAGAAGCTTCCACCATGTTGGACAGAGCTGGCTCCAAGTTGGACACACCACTGGCCAAGGCTGAGTTCATCGCTGATGTTGGTAACATCTAGTGTGGGATAACATATTTAATAAAGGGTAGAAAATTAAGGCAGAGAAGAATGAAAAAATGTGAGCGAAACAGCTGTGCATAGACACCGAAGTGACAACATCCAGTGAAGGAGAGGGAGGAGGTATTCCAGGCAGGCATCAGACATGAGATTTCCCTGTTCCTGAAAGATGCACCCCTTGGAAGGGACCTGTGTGGGAGCAGTTCATGAAGGACTGCAGCTCATGGGAAAGACCCATATTGGAGAAGTTCATGAAATACTGCTTCTGTGGGTGAGACCCCATACTGGAGCTGGGCAAGAGCATGAGGAGGAAGAAGCATCAGATACAAAGTGTTATGAACTGAACACAACCCCCATCTCACCATATCCCTCTACCCCTCATAAGGAGGAGAAAGAAGAGTTGGAAGCCTAGGAAGAGGGGAGAGAGAGAGGAGAAAGTGTTTTTAGGTTTGTTCTTATTTCACAGTATCCTGCTTTATTTTCTTGGCAATAAATTAATTTCCCCAAGCTGAGTCTGTTTTGCCCATGACAGTAATCATTAAATGATCTCTATATTTTTATCTCAGCTCCAGAGCTTTTCATTGTATTTTCTTCTCCCTGCCCAGCTGAGCAGGTGGAGTAATAGAGTGGTTTACTGGGTACCTGGTGTCCTATCAAGGTCAACTGACCACATCTGTCCTGGCTGTCAGGCTGTTACTCAGCCTTTTCTATGGAGAAAAAGCCCCCTCCTTGAATGCTGCAATTGGCATCCTGTACATTGTAGTGTCCTCAACTGACTGAATAGCAACAATAGATGACAACATTCTCCTGTCATAATTGGGTCATAAGCAGGAAGAGGAAACTAATTTGTTTTCCCTCCTTTCCAACTGGAGCAGGGAAGAAACTTAAATGAAGTTCCTTTTGAATATATGAAGATAGGAAAAGGTTGTATCTAACAACATAAAGCGTGTGTATGTGAGGCCTGGGTGTATTCAGACATATCTCCGTGCATTTTTATAATTTATCTTTCATTCTGAGTATAAAAGAGGTATTTCCCATAGCAATAGATGTGATGGCTTAGAGTTTTCCATGAGTGGTGTTTCACATTCATTGCTGAAGTCGAATGAACTACACTATTAAAAACTGAACTGCACTGCAGCAGTCCACAGTACCTGGCCCTCTGACCAGAGACTGAAGAGCAACAATTGATAACAGCACTCTCCCAGATGGGTCTTAAGCAAGCAAAGGAGACTAATTTGTTTCCCTTCCTTTCCACCTGTAGCAAACTTGTGGGCAAGAGACAGGTTTGACAGAAAAAGAAGAAGAGTTAAACAGTAAGACCATATTAAAGGCTTGAAGTAAGTTGGGGAATAGCACTGTATTAGATGTTGGTGCCATCACTCAGAAGACTGTTTCTGATCCGTAAACCTTTCCCAGAGGGTTTTCAGCTGGAAACTGACTCCTTGAGTCAGTCATTGATGTGCGGAATAACAGCCTTGCAACCGAGTGGTTATAGAGAGGTGCGTTTATTCAGCGCCGGGTGCATGGGGGATAGCTCCTCTAAAGCCATGCACACCTGTCTGCGCTCACAGGCTTGTTTATATGCAATTACAGTATAAATATTCATTATTTCTTCATACATGTGCATTATTTTCTTAGAAAAGGCAGGCTTATTCTAACCAGTTCCAGGAAATAATTTCAATTTTCTCCACCCTGAGCTCCTCCTATCTGAGTCTGTGCATTGGTTTTGAGTGGTCTTGGGCAAGGGTCTTCGGGGGTCTTGAGGATGAAGACTGTACGTCTTACTCGCTGTGTCCTTTTCAGCTTGGCTCAAAAAGCAGCTTGAACCAGTTTTTTTGGCAACTCGAACTGGTCTAATTGGCCAATTTCTGTAATTATCTTATTCTTTTGACATATTTCTTGACTTATCTTAGTTCCATATGGTATCTATCCTATTTTAGTTAACTACAGAAACCACAAGGCCAGTTATTATTAGGAGTGACTTTGGCTCTCTTCTTTACCATGTGCAGGCTATTTTCATGTTTAAATGATTTATAATAACTACTAAACATACTTTATAATAAATATCAGATATATATCAATTATCAATATAAAGGATAAATCTCTTTATCATCATGTCTTAAGGAAAAAGACAAAAAAATGCCTGGAAAGCAGTATCTGATCCTCTCCCATCCTCAGCCTTTCTACAGATACAAGATACAGAGACTAGGAAGAGACAAAATTTACATGAGTCAAACAGTTTTTCTTTTTAGTTCCTCATGAAAAAAGAAAAAACATTGCGGAAAATAGTTGGCTGAGTAAATATACTTTCACAGGATGAGCTATGCCACTTAACGGCCATAAGTCTATGTCTTCATCAGCCCAGTTCCCGGTAAACAAGCTATTCATATGTTAAATGCAGTCTGTCTTAAGTTAGCTCAGGGAAGGAGCTAGGACAAAGGACTAGAGCCAAGAAAAGGCTGTAAAATTTTTATTTCTGGCTTTCTGCCCTTCCAGGACTCTCTCACAACCCCTATTTCCTCAGAGATGTATTTTGGCAGGGGGGATGCTTGCAGGTCCTGGGATATGAACTGTGTGGGCTGCAGCCAACAGTTCCTCTGTGTGGCTTCCTGAGTCTTGCCTTGTTTCATCTCTGTCTCCGTCCCTGCCCCTGGGATGTCCTCAGGGTGCTGTTAATAGATCTAGGGGTCTGACTAGTTAGCACACCCATGGCACTATTTGTCTGAACAGTAACAGTTATTAATAGCATCATCAGTTAGTTCCTCTATCATTGTGAAGAACACATTAAAAATCATGGAGAACAAAATCTGATCAGCATTTGGAATGTCTCAAGTGATTTCAAAGATTTCCCAGAGCACTTGGAGGGAATCCGGGCTGATGCCATTGCCATACCCCATTGCCTTAAACTGATCATTCCCATGGTGGGTAATAAGGTTTCAAATCTGCTGTTTAATTTGCAAATATCAGGTGCTGAGTGATGGAAGTTGATATAGATATTTAAGTTATTATACATTGGGAGGACATTAGGCATTAAGTCTGTGTATTAGAAAATGGCTTGTTTTTTCACTGAGATTTTAAATTTCAACTGTTACTTTCAAATGTCTGTGTCTCAGTCCAATTTAACTCATAGTTCTATCACATACTTTGTAAGAAGCATCCATATAATAGATTTGATTTACTATTAGCCTCTATAGTTGGCAGAGACAATACAATTGTTATGATGCTTAACAGAAACACTGCAAATATGACATATTAATAATTTATTTCTTATTGATGTAAAAGTTCCTGCCCAGTTAAGCACACTTGTGCTGTGAGAATAATATTTTTCTGGTAGCAAACAGTAAAACTACATAGTCTACTGAAAGACATACGGGCAATTAATCTGCTGAAGGGTTTAAAACAAGCAAGTTAATATTAATTCTCTCATTATTCTTAAAAAAAAATTGGTGTTTAGAACCAAAGAAAAGAGCATTCAGTGAAATTTATTTTGTAACCTGCAAGTATTTGTTCTTTAACTTAATTTGAGTTAGGAATAGAGAAAAAAATGCTGCATCACTGTGTCACCTGCATAAGGTATGCTATTTGTTGATCCCTCCCTCAGGAAGACATAAAAGAGACCACTATTCTCATCATCTTTGTTGGCCATAGAAGAACTCAGCTGTGTAAGCCAAAATTAGACATATCAAAGCACCTTTGATCATTTCATTGTCTGTCAAGTTCTCTCCAAAGCCTGCACTGTCTTCTGTAATAGATTGTATTACTTTGAAATGTCATATTTAATGTGTGTTTGTTCCTTCAGATCCCTGATACTGTCTGAGGTGCTGACTGCGCAGCACTGCACTGAGAGCCTTGCAAGTGGGTTTATTAGTTTCAGTGTGTTCCTGTGTCTCAACAGCATGTGGTTTAATTGCAGAATTGGTGAAGCAAGGACATCGCAAGAGTTCATCTGCATTTTTCTGTATGTGCACAACCACAAAGTCATCCTGCAGTGTAGGTTTGAATGAGTTATGGGACCATAAAAAAGTACTTCAATTCACAAAGCTATCAACTCTTTGTCATGAAACAAAAACACCTGCCAGAAGAGTTTTATTCTTACTTGATAATCACAGCACAACTAGGCATGGGACAAACCCATCATTTAAAGGGATATTTTCATGTAGCATACTGCAGAGCGTCTGAGGAACCATGGCCTAAATTTAGTTACTAATTAGAAAAACACTTTTCACCTATGTGATTAATTACCCAGCAGTCTGAGAACTGTCTCTTTCAAAAAGGGAATGTAATATCCATTAGTAAAGTACCCACCACAGGATTTGCCTTCTCTTGCCCAATAGCTCCAGCAATGGGTCATTACTAGTGTAGGTAACTTCTTGTTTTCTACTAATAAAATTAATTCTAAGCTACCTTAGGCTAATACTGAAATTTTGTCCCTGATAAGAAATCCCACTGAAGAAACTGCAGAAATGCATAATAAGCTAGTGTTCTTCCATCACTTTCCAGAGTTTTATGAAATTCCTTATCTTCTGTCTTTCAGGCTGTTAAGACACAATTGGATCATATTTTTGTCCAATAATATGTGATTCAGCAACTTCACTTTTCGTACTTAAGAGCTAAAATGCTGAGGTATTCCTGTGGTTCCAGGAGGCAGGTCTCTGAGAAGTCATCTATAGCATTGGTAAAATAACAAAGTTGACACTTAAAAATTATCAAGTAAGTTGGAATGAAACTGCAGTACTGGGGAACAGGATGAAAGTGACCAGTGGTGGGAACACAGCTTTCTGTGTCATGTGAAAAATCTAGAACTTTCAGGGAAAAGAATGTCTCAAGTATTTCAATCGAGAGAAAAAAGCTGTTGTTAAATATTACAGAGATGATTTATGTGAACTGTGGTTCAGTGGCCACATGCACTGACTTCTTTTTTCCTTTGCACTGGGTCACATTTCTCAGTGTCTCATTTTGGGGAGGAAAGTGCCTGAAGAAACTTGTGAAGGATTGTTTGGGTGCAGGAACATTTCAGGAAGTGTAAATTATACCTGGATAGCCTGGCAATGGAAAATTATAAGGACATGGGACATATGTTCTGCAGTATAACCGAGGCACACTGGTTACACATACCCTAAAGCACTGGGGTTTTGGCCAACTCTTCATTCCAAGTTTTCATTCTTAAGGTCTCACTTTTCCAAAGGCAAAAATATAATGTGTGGGAAAGCCTGTACTTTCAGGAAATTTTAAAATATGAGTCTTAACTTCGAGTTTTGACAGAATTATTTTTGTTAGCCTTGGAAAACCTGAATGATACTCATTAACAAAATCCATGTCTCTTTCATTGTTGTTTGTTTGTTTCTGTTTTGTTTGTTCGCTTATTTGTTTTCTTTCAAGTTTAAGGCTAATTTCAATCAATTTCCAAGTATATTGTTAAATATATTTTAGAGGGAACTCTCTGAAACAAGGATATGGGAAATACTAAACAAAGGTTTTGAGAGCCATGGCAATGAGAAATATTTGTAGACCACATCAATAATATTTCTTAGTGAAACGAAAATACAAAGATTTAGTTATTATTGAGAGATTTTGATTGGCATTTACTAAGACACTTAGACTAAGCTGGTTGTCAAAACCTTCCCTGTAGTTACTGGAAACAGAAATGTATCTTAAGAAGGAGATTCATCCTGCCTTCTCAGATATCTCTTCCAGCTACCTGGGTCAAAATCCCTCTTTAAAGAGCCATTCAGGGTCATTCGTTATGGAGGGAATTGGGAAACAGTGAATATTTTTTCTCACGGTTTGTGTAGGAAACACTTCTGGATTTCCTTCACTTAAAAATAATTTAATGCTAATGTTTTGTTCATAGAGAATGAAGCACTTCTCCATTGTCTGATAATTACAGCTCTTTCCTGGGACATTCCATACAAATAATTTCTGGACATGTTATCAGCCACAGCCATGTCTGCTCATTCAAATTTTCTTTCATGGACATCCAACCTACATTTTACCTCTTATGTCTGCGCACATCTATAACTTAAGTAAACATTGCAACATGTACATGCATTTTCTACTTAAGGAGACACCTATAAAAAAAAGTTTTCTCTGTCTGGCTGAATTTTTGCAGTATAGAGTTAAAATTAATATGGTGAAAATACTTCTATTTTTTTGTCTCAGGATTCCTTAAGATAAGTTTGCTGAAAGGACTTAAACCTGAGGTGTATTGCTTCTCCACAGTAGTTCATCCAGATCCGGTAGTACTGTTTCTGTTCCCTGACTTAGGAAAACATTTCAGCAAGTACTGTATGTTCAGAAAACTCACTTTCCTTCAGTGCTTTCTTACATGGGCAGTCATGTCAGTGAACATTCTGGCTTCTAAAGCCAGTTACTAGTACATTCTGAAAGAAAATCTAAACTCATTTAAAGAGGATTAGTCCTCTCTGTCCTGTGAGGTGGCCATTCTCTTTGCATGTCACTTGTAGCTTTCAGCTTTTGGGATTCATGGCTGTTACCCTGGGAGCCAAATTCATATATAGATTGTGTTCAAAGAACTCTGTAAGAGAACAGAGGATTGGTTGTCCGCTAACATAAACACAGCTGTGTGTGGCAAGTGGCATAGCTGTTTGTAACCAAATTCAGACTATTGTACAGCAGACAAAATAAAACTTCAAATCAAAAGAAAATGAAAAAACGTTGTTGCTTTTGCCACTTCCTTTTACCTGAAGGTATTTATGCAGATGCATATTTTGGGATAAGACAAGAAGACGAGAAGAAATAATTTGCGCAATTTTACAGAGTATCATTTGATGGTGTTTCGAGTTCTTGTATTACTACAACAGGCATGGGAGGCACTGAAGAATTTCTGGACATTCTGTCAGGCTAAGTAATCATCTCCCACACTTTTTTTTTTTTAATGACCTCTGACTGTGTTAGATGAGAATTTTGTACACATTTTTTTCTCAGAAATCTTTGCCAGCAGTTAGTACTAGCTTTCTACAGCCAGAATGTTGAAAAAAAAAAAAAGCAATGAAAATGCTTCAAGTCCCAAGAGAGAAAAGTGTTTCTTTTCATCCTTATTTATCAAATTGAGATAACAGTGTTTGTTATTCAGAATAAGACAACTGCAACACTACATATATTTAAATAAAATCACTGGAGTATTGGAAGCAGTACAGCTATTTACTATTGGATTATATTAGACAAATATCTCTACCAGTTCAGAGTTAGCCTGGATAGCTAACACCACTGTGACACATGGCACCAGCCCACAGCTTATGTCCTGTGTACACAGGCAACAGCCTAATGCTATCTGTTAGGGTAGCAGGAAGAATAATTAGCAAAAGAGGTTCCCAAGTAGGTTAGTATTTCTTGAGGAAAGATGACGGAAAATATTTATAGATTTAATTTGTAGATTAAAATAAAAAAATAAAACCAATCTTTCAGTTGCCTGGATTTTCAGTTCTGCCTTCCTTGGCAGAGCAGTGAGCTGTTCTAATCCTGCAAGCAACAGCCTCTCCTCGAGTAACTGTTGGCTCTTCACAGGGATCTGCAGCGTAATGTCTTCATCCTAATAGAGCTGTGGAGTAGTTTTGAGGATGAAGCTACACAGCAGTAAAAGCAGAAAAGGTGAAAGAAACTGTTAATTTATTATAGGTTCACTATAGTTCAGGTTTAACAAATTTTGTTTTACATTCTACTGAGGATTAAGAAATTTGTTATCTGTATCTAATAACATTGTACAAAGCCTACTGGGGGAGTTAAAAGATGTAATTGAGCTGTCTACCAGTGATATGACTAAACTAATCACTTGAACCAATCTAACATCTCACTGTGAGCTAAAACGATTGTCTGGGTCCACTTTTTCCCTTCCCCTCGCATCTCTCCCTATATGTGTCCTTCCAGCTCTGCTATACTTTTGTTTCTGTTAAAGTGCCTGTCACAGTTTTCTGATCCTATGCTAAGTTTTTTCCACTTGAAAACAGTCGGAAAACTGGCTTTTGTTGATGGAGTTTTTTCCCCCCTGGATTAGTTTTTTACTAGATCAATGCACTGAATTTGTTCAGCATGCTGTCAGAGGAGCACTAGGGCCAATACAAGGAGGAGATCAGGTTAAGCAGTCATGGTGAGGGCAAAAAAGAAGAAAGGAGAGAAAATATGACTGACCTGGGCTCCTTCTTTCAGGGTCAAGCAGCCGTCAGGTCAACTCAGCTCCGTTCTGCTGTACAGCCAGGGTAACCCATTATTTATCAAAAGAGTTAATAAGTTATGTTATCAGCAGCACTATTTCAAGCTAAATTGCAGACTTCATTTAGTTATTTAAGTGGAATGATTTTCACATCCAAGAATCTACTTCTCACCAATCAGATTTTTATTTTTCTTCTATCAATACGCTGATGGTGAGACCAAGTGTTTTGGTCAGGCATGCTGGATACTGAAACACTGTGAGAAAAGTCATCCCAAAAGAACTCACTGGCTTTACCGCTTGGATGTTACACCTGAAATCTTCCTCTGTTTTGCATTGTATTTCATCTAATAGGGAATCTCCCATGTGCCTTTTGAAGCTGTGTTAAAAAGTCAGGCTGGTCTGAGATGGTACAGAGGGACTGGTCATTCTTGGGATCCTTCCAATGTAAAACTGAACAGCTCTCTGAGTGTGATGGATTGCAGTGTAACACAGCAAAACTCTCTGCTGTAATGGAAGCCAGTTCTGACAGGTCTGTCTAGATCTGGATTCAGCCAGAAGACTAGCAATTGTAAAAGCTGGGTTTCATAGGAGGAAAGTTAAGCAGAAGACCCTGAGCAGGATCCATCTGCTCCGGAAGGAATCTTTGTTCTACTGTGAGAGAAGGAAATGGGTTGACCAATTAGGCAGAGATACAATTCTGTCTAAATTTAGTTCCAGCGATTATATAGGTGAGTCTTTTGGTGCTTATATTCCCAGTGATTTCCCTGAAGCAGATTCAGTCTGAGTAGTGGTTATTATGTTTTTATTTTTATGTTTATGTTTTTATTATTTATTATTATTATTATTTATGTCTTTATGTTCTCTATAAACTATTTAAGCGATATTGGGGAGGAATCTTTGTATTTGAACCTCTAAAGTTCTTGGCAAGTTACAACTAACGGGTTTTTGTTTTCTTAACACTGTTCATTAAAGAAGGCAGAACAAGAAGAAAAACCTTTCCATTAAGTCATGTATGTCTGTCCAAAAAAGCTTTTACCAGAGGTTTAGAGAATACACTCAGGGCACATGCTTACAGGGTCCTGCGGTCTATAAGAGGGCAGGAAACACTATGTTTTGTTTTTCAAGGAACAAAGATGTGCATCAGTTCAAACGTTGTCCTGACTGTAATGGGGGGAAAAAAGCTGGTAGTGGCTGGATAACATGAAAGGAAACTGCAGAAGGAGTGCAGAAGCAGCAGAAGCCTGGAGAATACAGAGTGGCCGTGGGGGTTGTTGTACTAAAAAAGCTGAATGTATGGAGGAGCAAAAAAAGCCTTAACTTAAAGAGGTTAATTCAGATTATAGGGAAATGGAGAAGCAGATCAACAGTCAGAGCTGACTTGACCTAGCATAAGCAGCAATCTTGGTGTAAAAACAGGGCTTTAGACCAGACATCCCTTTTAAACCACATTCTTGAGAGCTTTTGAATTCTTGTGGTGTCAGGTAAGGACATGTTGCCATTGTCTGATTTTTCTGCATTGAAACGTACTAATGCATTGCATAGGTTTTCAAAAACATCTCCTGAGGGGTTTAGTGTGGGGGTCCTTCTCCTCACCCAGAAGCGCAGACCACAGAAAGCAGGTGAGATAAGCTACATGAAGATGGGTAGGGATGTGAGACAGGGCTGGGTAGGATGAAGGGAACAGATTGTTGTTTGATTTTCTAATGGGATATGGAATTGTTAATTTCTTGGAAAATGAGTAGAGAATGCTGGTAATTATTATGTGATGGGGACCACATGGTGCACTGCAGGTGTGCCTCCCAGGTCAGTCCTAAAAGAAAAGGACCAGATCAGGTACTATTGCTGATAAGGGTTCATATAAGCTGGCAATAAGCTACATGATCTTGTCAGAGAGGTTGAAGCCTGAGCAGGTGGAGAAAGCTCAGTTCCAGTCTCTATGCTTCATGTCATCTTTCCAGATGAAGGATGGTGCACATCCATGAGGTCACTTGAAGATACTAGGTGTCTGTTAAGACACAAAGGCATAGTTTTCCTGAGTTTCAGAATAGCCATAGCTGTGCTTTTCCATTTTTGTGCTGACCCAGTACAGGAGGCATGGACCTCACTCAAATTCTGTCCCATCGCATGCAGTGGAGGAGCTGTTCAGTAGAGCTCAGTGTCCTTCCCTAAGGCACAGAGCTTTCACCTCATGCTCCTGAGAGCAGCTGAGAAGTGCCCTGAATCCCCTTTGTTGTTCTCAAAAGCAGGAAAACTTGACAGAAGTGAAAAAGAAACATCTGGCAAAAAGGAATGAGCAAGAAGTGAAGCCTTACCAAGACTGGTCTTTTTCATGCATCTGTGAACAAATATATCACACACGTGTGCCATAGCACACAACTAATTGTGCCTTGCAGGCACAGCCCACAGCAGCCACAAGGTGCTTTCAGCTTCTGATGCAAAAAACATCCCAATTACTATCAAGTCTACTAGACTGGCCATGATGGACACCCAGTCTTCTTCTCAACACACTCCCTGATAACCCAAATCATTCATATGTATGTGATTTTGGTATCTCAGCATTTCAGGCAGCAAAAAAGGCAAAGGATAATGAATAAGAAAAAATGCAAATACATAATCTCCTGTAGAAATCTATGTTTTCTGCAAGGTTGTATACTGCCCCTCAGCCTAAGACCTGGGGGCTATATCTAGACTAAGAGCTGCAGTGACCCAACTGCATACCTGTGCCTGTAATTAATTCACAATCCTCAGACCAGCTTCTCTTGTTATATAAGCTATGAATATAAATAGACATGATAGTTGACAGCTTCATTTCTAGAACAGGGGAAGGATTTCCTAGTTCCCTGGTTTTATTTATCCTAAGCACATCGCAATACAGTTTTGTAGTAAGAACTGGGGATATGCTGTGTCTCCAAATCTGCTTTCCATGCAAAGGAAACCAGGATACAAGAGGTGCAAGGAGCAGCATGACCCCAGATATGCCATGACATATTCAGTAGGTAACCTCTACACTGCCTGCTAAGTAGGTCATTCTTTACAGATACTTAATTTAAGCTTTGTAATTTCTTTCCAGATTGACTGAAAATGGCATAATAGCCTGACAACAAGCTCTCCAAGCTGCTTATTGCTCTTGTCACAGTTATTTTGAGAAGCCCCTAAAATTAACATTTAAATATGGTATTCTGAAAATAGCCCTGAACACCTTCCATAATGTCCCAAACGCAGGTCTCATCTTCCGAAGTTTCAAGTGTAGGTTTCACATTTTTAGAGAGAAGTGGTTTTGGATATTTTTACTGAATTTTCATGTGTTTTAGGTAGGAGCCAGAGCACTTTTCAGGAAATGGCAGATTTAGGTTCAATATTTGTTTGAGTAGAGTCAAATCCACGACTTCTGTCCTAGCACCAGTATGATTTCTTTTACCAGGTTTCTAACTTAGCTTACTGCCAACATCCCCTGAATATCTCCTTGGGACTGAGTAACTGTGACAAGAAATATTCATGAGTCACCAAGCCAAGTTAAGAGAGAAAGGATGCAAGAATCACCCTGTAGTTTGGGCGCTTGGCTGAAAAGAAGGGTTCTGATTTCTGCTTTATGTTCTTACAGCTGTTTCTGGACTTCATTTTAGAAACTGTCTGATATCATGTAAATGTGCATATCTAAGCAAAGGCTTCTGTGGACCATATTACAGAAAAAAAAAAAAAGCTGCAAAAGGAAGAGATAGGATAACTTAAGGTACCCCTAGACCCTTACAAATAGATGAGAACAGACCAAAAGTATGGGACATGCTCAAAGACTGTGTCATGCTGGAAAACTGTCCATGTATCTACTCCTGTCTTGAGAATAGATGCATGTACAGAACAGCAATTCTTTAAATAAGCATGTATTCCTGGCTTATTGGCATGATGACCCTCAGAAGAACTAATCTATAAATCAAAGTGCTGTGGTGAGGTGAAATTCTTCTGAAAAGCACAAGGTTACAGAGTTTTTGTAGTTTTGAGCCGCCATTTAGAAGAGGGAGAGTGAGACATTCTGTGACTGTCCTATGGCAAAATTATTTGGATACCAGACATAATGTGTAGGGTCTACAATAGTACTGCTTCATCCTGATCTTGCCTAGTCAACAGTTATGTTTCCCAATTATAGACTGGTGTCTTCCAATAGGAGAACTGGGCCAATTTGAAACAATCGTCACCAGCAGTGTTAGCTGTCCAGACAGCTGGAAGTTTTGACAATCATCCAGATTCCTGCCTCGCAAACAGCATCAGATGGATTTGAAAATCTGATAGATTTAAAGGTTTTCAAACGCAATACCTTTCTCGCCTCGATGGACAAGGCCCCTCAGCAGAACTGGGGAACAATGGCAAACCGGTGTGGAGAAGCACGATGGATATTGTATAGCATTTCAGTACTCTTGTGGCAGGCAGAAGGCCTCTGTACTGTGTTTTCATCTGAGCTTGAACAAGACCTCTGGAATGCCAGGATCTGAAAGCAGCTTGCTGGTATTCAGAAGGAAAAGATAGAAATAAAGTACCTCAGAGGCATTTAATGATTAGCTTTTCTTGGCATTGCCAGCCATGGCAGCAGATTGGATTTCCAATATTAATGCCAATGTTTAATGACAATATTGCAGTCTTTAATCTGAAATAAATGGAGCTGATGTATTTGAACAGGATGAAGGGAAAATAAAAGGATAGGTTTTGACAGCTCCCATTCTAGCCAGTGTTGGCATAAACCTCTCCTCCATCCTGTCCAGCACTCCAGCTCTATTAAAACCGCATTCTATAACCAGGCTGTATTCAATACATCAGCGGTGGCTGAAGATGTAATCACTGGAGGTGATACACAACTCAACAGGTTGCAAAGAAACTGTTCTATGATTTGAAAAAAGTGGACGTATTTTCTGATTCAGTGTTCCCTGTATAAAAACTGACTTCTTCCTTCTCACACTGGGAAATTACTTAGGCTTACTGGATTCTTTTGAGGAAATATTTCCATCTAAATCTGTCTACAGTCATCAGATGAATTCTGAGTATACACAAGGGAAGATTTTGTTCTTTGATCAACTTAAAATTTGACTGTGTTGACAGCAAGTTATGTCTGATCTCATTTACATCAGTGCATAATTCAGTTTGCTTTAACTAGAGCTGCTCCAGATTCATACCAGTGTATGTCTGAAGGGAGGTTGACCTTGCTTTTCAGGCATTTAGAGATAGTTGTTCTCAAATAATCTTTCAGCAGGCTACTCAAGTTTATTTCTTCCCTACTGAATGATCATTCACTGCTAGCCAAGTCAACTCAACCCCTTCCAGGCAAGAAAGGTCAAAATTCTGTCTTCTTATTTGACTTCACCTATTGCCCAATATTAAAGCTGAGATGTTTTCTCTTTTTCTCAGGTTCTCTAGCCTCATATCATGTTTATCTTTGCACTGGTGCTTTGACCTGTCAGATCACCCCGAAATTACCTAGAGACCAATCTTTTCTTACTAAGGCTGCCAGTTTCTTTCACTGAGTATCCTACTGTCTGGTCCTTCCTAACCTGTCTCTTCATCTGTCTCGCATGCATCAGCATGGAGTGGATACAAGGAATATGCTGCTGAAACCTTAGTTCCACTGCTGCTCTTCTATCGAGAAGGAGTTTCTCCAACTATCCTGTTTTAACAACCACTTTTTATTACATGTGTTCTTACATTCTCTCCCCAATTTACTTTGTTTCTGACCCAGTAGTTTAACCCTTTTGGTGCCACCAGCCCACATCCTTGCCAGCCTGTTGCCATTGCAGGTGAGGTCCTTTGAGCTCTGGGGAGATTTTGGGGTGCTGAAGATGTCAGCAGTGATTTTGTGGTGCATCCCTGCTTCAATGTGCCATCAGTTAACTACCTCCACAACCTGCATGACCTGGCTGCAGACCTGACCAGACAAGCAACACCTGTGGTCAGCTTTAGAGACATTGTGTTGCCTAACCCACCATGGTGACATGCGTGTCTGGGAGGCTCTGACTGACTCTGTACCGAGTCCCCTGATGAGTATAATGTGAGGGCTGCTAAATACCATTAGCAGACCATCTCGAAATATTTTTTCCAAAGTTGTGGCCAGAGGTTACAAAGGCTTCCCATAAGTGAGTGTTCCCACCCCACAGCTCAGGGGTTGGAGGTTGGTTGGGGCACAACCCCTACCTGAAGAGGAAAGCAAGAAGAAAGAGAGTGAGGCAGGAGCATTGCAGAGAAGCTGGGATTTCTGCTTCTGCAGCCAGGAAGCTAGGAGGATGGGGTGGTGACCACCACTCCATTGCATCACCTGACAATAGCAGCCACCAGCCACACCACCCCATGGTGACCCTGAAAGAACAGCAGCAGCCATTCTGGCTCTTCTGGATTCTGTCAATCACAAAGACAGCAGCAGTCACAAGTGTTTTGCCTCTCTTCAGCAGGCTGCTGCTATGGGCAGCTACCTGCTTTGTCTGTTCCCAAAAGATCTCTGGCTTGGGTATGAGGTTAAATTGGCCATGTTTTACAGCTGATATATTTTTGATGTACTGGGGACCTATAAAAATTCCTCCCCAAAGCTAGATGAGTAAATTCTTGTGACAGGTGAAAAAAAAAGGTGGTTTTTCATGGCAGATTTATATATAGTGCTGAAAGTCATAGGAGCTTCATGGAGTTATGAACCCCCCATGTATAGTCTGTCCCCTGTACAAAAGCATAGCATAGTGCAGGAGCAAATGGGGCCTTATTTCATAATCTGCCTGTTGAAAAGTAGATGTTTGTGAAAGAAGTAGGTAAAAAAATAAATGATTCTGTCACACTACCCATTGGAATCTTTTTGTTCTTTATGGACAATCTCAAGAAATTCAATTTCAAAGCACCACACCCCAATCTGTCCTATAAATCAGGTGAACTTCCTCAATTCAGTGAGCCTGTGAAAGAAACACCCCCTCGAATAACAAGCTGCTCTTGCAGGGAGTGTGCACCAGACAACACTCTGTTTTCACCACCCAGGAGCAACCAGGTCAAGTATTTTGAGTAGGGGAGGTAATCATACTGCCTAGTTTTAAGCCTCCAGTTTAGGAGCTTATATTGAAACATTGCTCTCCCTCAACAGGCAAAGGAGAGTGAGACAGGTTCTTCCAACCAGCAATCCAGAGTATATGTCTAATTCAGGGGCTATAGATCATCTTTTGAAAAAGCTCCTTCTGTTCACTGCCTATATGGAAAACTTAGGTTGATGTCTAAAACAAGTCAAATGAGTCCTAAAATGTTCTGTATCTCTATCCAGGATGCTGTGGAGAGATGAGTCCAATCTAAGCTTCTAAAATAAGCTCCTGAGTCTGGTGGCTGAGGTTTGGCAATATGCCTAACACATCTTCACCTGGATATCCCTGTCCTGAGGAGCTGTTTATATGACTACATGCAGTAATAGGGTGCCAGTTATAAAGAAAGCTTGAGGAAAGCTTGGTAGTGATGGGGTTAATTGGTTATTGCTAGACCTTCACATCAACCAAAATAAAGCTTCCTAGAATTTCTTTTAAGGTCAGCCTTGTAAGTAGTACCCAACAGGAAGCCCTTTTTTTCCTGTCTCACTGCAAGTATTGTCACAAGCACAAGTAGTTACCAGGCTCTTTTGGAGTGTTCCTGTAACACTAAAGGATCCACACATTACCATTCTTCCTGCTCACAGCAATCCTTGTCTCAAGGAAAAGGCAGGATACTAATACTTAGCATAGATGATGAAAGGCTATAAACTGTTTATTTGCTTACAAATAGGATACATTAAATTTTGTGAATATTTTTATCTGTTGGTGACTGTAGCTCTTATTTCCTGGCTTTTCATTCTCTATATGGGCACAAATGGAGATGAACGGATGGAGATGACCACTGAATCAAACAATAAAGCACAGAGAAGGTCAAAGCAGTAGCATTTATTGCCATCATCTCTCAGAGAATATATGAGGCATTAAAATTCTGATACTGTACCATATTCTAGTCACAAAGATTTTAACGAGCACAAGTAATGGCATCAAATGAATCTCATCTAATGACAGTAGCAATAACGAGAACAAGAAGAGGTGCACACACAATCTCATTGGGTATGATCCTGTGTAGGTGTTTTATAGTCCATCTCAGAAAGTGGGGGCTGTGGCAACATATTAAGGAATGCACAACAGAGCCAAGCTGATTAGTCATTACTTATTGCACAACAACTGGTGTTGATTGCTACTACTAGATATCTGATGCACTGTTATCCTGTGCTACACCCTTTTTTCTCCCACCATGATCATGAAATCTGTTGACAGACAGTGAAAGCTACTGTAGATAATATAAGGGAAGCTAGGTGTCAATCTCAAACACGAACCTGCAATTACTTCAGGGGCATAGAATAAACAATGCCACTGACGAGACTCATATCTATCAGCTCTTCCTTAATGATATCATCATTTTGTATAGTATGTGGTTGCAACTAAGAAACATGCTTGAGCCAGGCATTTCGTCTATCTGCAGGCAACAAATAAAGGATGAAAGAAATGCTTTTAATTTTATATAATCTGGAGGATGGAGGGCATAGTAATTCTATGCAGAATTGACTGGTAAAAGTTCAGAATTCCTCTTTGCAGTTTCCTTTCTCCAGAGCATCTAGAAAATATGACAGAGCTTAGTAAGGCAAAGACTGGGCTGCACATTTAATTGCCTGGCCCTGGCAGAAGCAGAAATAATTGCAAAAGACTGTAAGAATGTATTAAAGTTTCCATCTCCTCACTAAAGTCCAAACAAGTTGTATTTTTATCTTCAGCAATAATCAAAGTGTAGTTTAGTTTGCTACAAGCCTGCCCTGACTTGGTTGGGATATTATTTGCCTTCCTGAACATATAACTGCTTGTGGAAACTACCTGAATACAACGAAGGGTTTGCAAATCTTAATTTGCCTGTCTTAAAACTCAAACCAAACTGTCACTTATTCTCTTTTAAATTGCATTGCACTAAAAGCTAGCCCTAGCTGGAACATTTACAAATACTGTTACTTGCTTTTATGTCTGCCATGGTGGCACTAGGACCAGCTGCAGGCAGAAAAGGGCAATTAGCTCTTGGGGACAGCAAAAACCTGTGGCCACATTGGCAACTTTGCCTACACCGGAGAGGGCTGCTGCTGTGCCTGAAGGATGGATCAGAGCACTTGGGTCAGGAGCTGCTGCTGTAGGTGAGGATCCTTCCTTGTCCCCATCTTGCCACCAGGGGCAGGAGGAGAGCAAGGCCTCCCCTTGCATCTGTGCTCACCCCTCAAACCACGGAGAGCAGAGGTGTGGTGCCCAGGGGAGCATTATTGCCTCTCTAAGTGATAACCAGATGTTTTCAGACCACTGCAAAGCAGTGCCAGCTGGGTCAGCCTGTGGCTGCTGACACATGGCTGCAATGATAGGGGCCTGAACACTCTGCAGCCTCTCAGTCATAGCTGAGGAGGACTCTTGAAAGTGCTTGGTCTCATTGACACCTTAAGACTTTCTGTGTTTGTATATATTTGTCTATATGTATATATTTTTGTATATTTTATGTAGCTGTAGAGCTTCTCATATTTGAAGTAGCAAATAGCAGTTTCTACCTCTGTACTGCATTCCTGAATGCCTTAGCTAAGGGTAAGATAGAGACTAGAACATTTGATTGAGGCCTCATGGACCAGGACTAGAATAACAATACGCAGTGTAGTCAAAACAAGATAGAAGACCCATGAAGTCTGGAAAACCTCCAACCAGGGGAATGTGATGTGAAGAAGACAATGGTGAAGAAGTAAGGGGTCCTGAGATCCCTGACTCAGTTCTAGGAAGGCGTGCCAAGG
This sequence comes from Grallaria varia, assembly GCA_013396735.1. NCBI lineage: Eukaryota > Metazoa > Chordata > Aves > Passeriformes > Formicariidae > Grallaria > Grallaria varia. The sequence continues at coordinate 30,579 of VWZG01007548.1, forward strand.
GGCAGACCCGAGGGAGGTTCTCGGGGTGGCACCAAGATGGTATGAGGGTAGATGGTCTCTGGGATGGATGTAATCTTTAGTTATGATAATTAGGTAGTGTTATAAAAATAGGAATCACCTCTATGCTGCGGGCGTGTCATTATACTTTTGGAACTTAAAAAGCTTTTCAGTAAAGAACTTCTCTCTGCTTTACCTCAATTAAATTGCCTCAAAAGTTTTTGTCCACATTTTAGATAACATCATCACCACTGAGTTAGCCACTCTCAGCCAAGAGCTGTGCCCAACTGCAATCCTGGGCTGAGTTCAGGCCATGGCAAGGATTAGCGTCTCACCAGGGTCTGCATGAGCGACCTAGGCATTGAGAGAAACACACTGTGGGTGGGTGCACATATTTTCTCTAGTCTCCTTCCTCTGTTGAGTTTATGTCTATTCTGCCATTTGCACCTACCTGAGGTGCCTTGTTGTGGCATTCAGGCTTCAGAGTAACACAGTGGCCACCAGCCACGGTGTGGTGCTTCATCTGGGGAATGGGATCTTTTAGTGCTTGTAAGGTGGCAGTGTTGTTGGGTTTTATTTTGTATGATCACCCTGTATTACTTGCTTTGGCCACCTTCTCTGCTAAACAGGAAATACTGTGGCCAAACCTGGCCTGCCAGAATGTTTTTTTGTCTACAGGTTTTCACAACTCACAAGTGCCTGTTATTAGAGCTATGTTAAAACACGGCATTGAGATTTCCTGTGTTATTTAGAATTACTCTATCTGGCTATAGATTTGCATAATTTATTCTTTTCTCTCTACCTCGAGTCATTTTCAGCCTTTTGTTTTCTACTTAAAATGAGTATTTGTATTAAGCTATATATTTCTCCAAGATGAATCTCCATTTATGTATGTAATCATTACTGACTTCTTTAAGTGATAAAGTGGCAGGCAAACTCATTTATATTACATGCCAAGGTCAGTCTCTTTTATTCTCAATTGTGTCATTAAGACATTCTATCACCTAGAAGCTCTTGAGTTACGACCCTTGCATCTACTCTATATCCTTGCCTTATGTCATGAATGATTCAGCCAGCGGAGATCAAACTTGTGAGCTTTGGTGATTGGTCAAAACTGAGCCAAATTTATCTTTCTTTGGTCAAAGAAATACCAGAACTATGTGTGAATCAAGTGGAAAAGTTGTCATGAAATCCTTCAAAAATCCAACGGGGAACCTACTTGGTTATTATCAACAAATAATTTTGAAAGTCCTATATGTGATAGGAGCCATTAAAAGTCAGCATTTACCTACAGTTGTGGAGTCTGATACACCACACAACATTTTCTGAAATGGGAATGCTGGAATATCTCTTTTACAGGCTGACATTGACTACTTCATGGCCATCAGTAGAAAACTAGTCCTGAAGTTACCTTCAGTATTGATTTTCTTTATGTCAGCCAATGGTGACAATTGTGTCATTGCTAGCCTTCTTCCCAGGAGGTGGTGAAATGCTGTTCAGTGAAGGAACTGGGGTGCCATAAGCGTCTTCTGCTGCCAGTCACTGCCATCTTACTCTTTCCAAGACAGATGTGATGCTGCAGATAGTGAAATGGAGAAGCCTTGTCCACAAACACAGCTGCAGGCACAGACAACTGTTTCCATGCTCACTTTTAGCAAGAAAAGTGATCACAGACACTATGGTTTACCATTGATTTCAGTATGAGACCTGGTTAGTTTGCTTGTTCTGTAGACTTGAGTGCTGCCTCTGGCACAGCCAAATCTTCAGAAAAGCCATGAGTGGAAATACACAGAAGTGCAGAAAGCTGCAGTGTCTGCTGATACTGCTTGTATATTGTTTGCATAATGCATGGCAGGACCATGATCACCATTTTAGTAGCAGGATAATGATAAGTCTTGGCAAAATACAAGCTGCATGTATTCAGGGGACCTTTGTGCAAGGCTGTTCTTGTGCTTAATTCCTACCCGCAGCCGGTTCTCATGTCAGTGGGAGTTTGTTGCCTAAATCACTGGTTCTGAAACCGGTCAGACAGTTTCGACTTCCTTTTTCCTACACCACACATGAAGCCATAGGGAGTTGGTAAGTTTAAAACATTTTACTGTATCATGTCATTTCACAGAGCAGCTGATAGCCCCCCAGCAGAGCCACAGGCTGGGGACCTCTTGCCAAAGCTCTATTGAGAATATGCTTAGTAGTGGCATGCCAGTATAGAAGGGAGAGGAAAAGAAGGCGGCAGTGGGACAGTGCTCAGCTCTCACCTCTGAAGTATTGATGATGGACACACATATCCTTCTCTTACTTAACCAACACAGACTCAGATATGAGTAGGACTGCCTGTGAGTGGGACTTCATTGACCCTTTGAAGCAGTTTGGGTAAGGTACTCAGTTTCACATTAAAGGTTGATGTCTATTAAAAAAACCTGCTAAAGCTATGTGGTTATTCAGCCTCTACCAGGATACAGGTAATAATGAGAATAATAGTAACCTTTCAAAGGTGAGGAATTGCCAAAGATGAGGTGAGGGGTTTAACGGGCAGATCTGCAATGTAGCTGATCTAATAGCATTCAGGCATTGGGCATTAAAAGCCTAGTTCCCTTGGGTTGCTTTATACTAGACTGCAGGTGTAAAAGGAGCAGAAAGACACTGAATCATCTTTTCTTAGGAGCTGCAAATTCTCCCGATATAGGAGATATGGGTTGTCATGAGGCAAGGTTGTATAACCTCATGAGACAAGGCTGAAGAAATGTGCCAGCTATGTCAATGTAGTGCAAATCTCCCAGCGATTCCTCTTCTAATTTATGACAGCCCTGAAGATGTCCAGGTTTAGGCAAAGGTTCTCCTATTGCTAGCCAGACAGGGAATTTGAAGGTCACAAGCCCATTGCAGTGATTCCCCTTGTCTGCAAAAGTCACTCTACCTTTTTATGCCTTTAATTTAACTGCAGCAGCAAGTTTCGACTCAGATGTATTTTGCTTTGTCTAGCCCAGGGAGGGCAGATACATTAAGGTTGGTCAATGTCTGATCCAAACTTCTAAGGCAATGAGAACTGCATGTAAAATTTTATGACTGCACACAACTCTGCCTTGTGCTTTCATGTGACTGTATTACATACATTTATTGAAATTCAATTTGTAGTTAGGGAACAAGAGGACTTTTTTTAAAGCAGTTTATTGCTGCAGGTAATAGAAAAGGCATAAATCTGCAAATGCTAAAGTTTCTGGCCAGTGATACTCCAAGCAGTTGTTACTGGGGAAGTTTCACCAACCATGGGAAATCTCAGACAAATGCCATGAAACATTTTGTTTCACCCATATGCTGAGTCATTGGAAAAAAAAAAGTTAAATCATCATACTTTTTTTCTGATTTTGTCTTTCTTAAATCTTGGGAAAGTCACAAGACTACATGTTAGCATAGTTTAATACAAATAAAAGAGGTTGGGGGGGGGTGTCATCCTTGAGGCCTTTTACTTAGAGTGGAAAGTTCCTTAGCAGATATTTTCCTGTAAATAGCCCAGACCTGTAATAGAAGAATTTCCCTTCTGTAAAAGATCTGTTTCTGAATAGAGGATAACAGTGCTGTTGCTACATGCAGCTGTAGTGCTTTGTAGCTAGCAGACAAAGTATTGCTTCCAAAGTAGCTGGCAGTGGTTGTCCTCTGCACATAGGGAGATAGCAAAGGTTCAGTTCTAATAAATGTTGATGACATCTCCCACTTCTTTTTTTCTCAGTGCATGAGATGGTCCCTGATATGCACTAGGCATGGCAGTGCCTTGGTGGTACAGGTGCACCACTGGTCTACAGCTGAGGAGAGAAGAGTCTTCAGCCTTTCGTGGCACTTGGACTGAGGAGCCGGCATGGGTTTCTATAGATGAGTACACCATGAACCCATCCTTGGGGAACAGTGAGTAGCAGTTTCACACTCAATAGATGATACGCCCGAGGTCAATACAACAAAAACAGATATAAAAGGAGGGTCTTGTTTTGTGAACTTTTGGATAAAAAAAGCCATAGTGTACATGGAGAAACTGAGTCTCTCTTCCTCATGCCATGCAAAGTTATATAAAAGAGTTAGTCTCCCACTGCGAGTGATGGAGTCACTGAACCACCTACCACAGACCAACCAAGAACTTGGCACAACTGTGCTGACAGACTTTAAAGTGCTTCTGTCCACAGCAGCTGAGCTTCTAACGTCAGTGACAGGGAAGAAGGAGGATGTGGCTCATGAAGGACAACCCTGAATTTCTGGGAGCCTTGGAAGTGTCGCTCTTATGCCTACTCATTGCTGCATTCCCTGATTCATTGGATTCTTTGAAAATGTACTCATGTGTAAAGAGAAATCATGATGTATCTCTGCCTAATCTGATCTCCTGCCTTTCTCCAGAGTGTGCTTACTTCAGTGTTGCCCCACTTCCTGCCAGTGAGTGACTTGTGTGCTATTTGGTGACGCTCCATCACACTTTTTGTATTTACTGGGAGCCAACCACCCTCAGCTCCCTTTTCAGTCCCACTGTACTCACTGATCATGGAGAAAGTGACTTTTGGGGGATGCACCAGAGCCCATGGCTTGTTTGTAAACAAATCAAAGGAGAAGGTGCTTGTGAAATAGATGGTAAATCCCTCCTGCTTTGCTCCTTATGTTCTCACTATGGTCTCTTATCTTATTCCTCCTCACCATCTTCTCTTCTTATGTTCTTCACCTGCTTATTGCATCCTGTCCCTAGTTAACTTGTCAGTTTTTTAAGATGAGGATAATCTTTCCTAAATATTGTACTTACTCAGCATGACAGAAGCTTGAGAACCTCTGGGCTCTCCAGTAATGAATGTAATATATAATAATAACAAGATGTCATTGAAAAATGAGCCTGGCACTGTGCAGAATAATTGAGAATAGTGTTAGTTTTTAACAGGAACACTTTTTTTTGTCCAATGATATATAAATTTTGTCAGAAATAAGAGTTATCAGAATTTTTAGATTTGCAAATTCCCCCCTTCATTTATGTCACTACTCTTTTCCTCTTTCATTTCATTCTCTATTGGATTTTTTCCTGCTTTCTACTCCAACATGTGAAAGGAGTAAAATTCAAGTTCCAAGATAGATTTGAGGGTTTAAACTTCATAAAAAGAAAGAAAATACCAAAATTCCTCTTTTCTAAATATTTGCTTTAAAATAATTTCCAGTAAAAGTGCTGCAAGTAAAATATTTGTGCCAGTTGTAACAAAACTTACTAACATTTATTTTGACTAAATATGTCCCTTTTCCCCTTTTCTAATCCCTCCCTAATAGCCTTATATTTTCTCCTTCTCTCTTTTCCTATTTTCCTGCATCTTTGTATCTCTCTTGTTTTCACCTGTACACGTAAACCCTCACTAACACAAATATTTTGAGTGGTGCTTTGTCTCTGCACAGCAGAGAGGCTAAAACTGAGCCTGGATTTTACATCTCTGTGTATTCTCCAAGCTCTTGTCCTGCCTTTGATATGTACACTGCTACACAAAGGCCCATAGGAATTTAAACATTCTTTTTCATTTCTTTGGTATCTCTTCCAATAACAACAACTAAAAAAATATTTTTTTCCTCTGCTTTTCCAGTGGTAGCAAAGAAACTATTTTCTTTACCTTTAGCTTGGCAAGTTTCAGAGGGAGAAAAAGACAGGGAAACCCCCTATTTACAAAAATAATACTATTAATTATTTTTATTATCACAATTTGTGATATTGAGTCAGTACCTAAGAGGCCTTCTTTAGAGACAGAGGCTCCATTGTGCTCTGGGATCATACACAAAAGGACTCTGCTTCAAAGAGCTTCTTTTTTTCTTTTAAGGCATTTCTGATGCTGATTGGATGCTGATGAAAAGTGCTGGCTTGGCAGCAACAGAGAGGAAATTCTCCTGTTCATCTGGAGACAGTACAAATTCCCCTTTACCTCCGTCCTGCTGGCCATCAGTGGGGCCCTGAGAGCCAGTCAGTTTTCCAGTGGATCTTGGTACAAAATTTTCTTCCCTTGGAGCATTAAGATTGCTTGAACTCATACACCACCCTGAGCTCAAAGCAGACCTGGCATTGCCAGTAATGCAGAAAACAGACTTTTGTGGATGTGTGGGTACATTACTGTGTATACACATGAGGGGTGTTTCCTGATCCCACTGGTCTGTGCGCTTCTTTCCTATAGACTCATCTTCTTCGTCCTCAGACTTCACCCTCTTCACACATATCACACGTGCCTATCATTTTGCTATCTTTTCAAAATATTTTTAAAGGATTTTAAATGTTCCATATCCTCTGCAGTTTGTTGCTTCAGTTTGAGTGACTCTAGTGAAGCCAACTCATGCAAGCCAGTTTACACTGATGGAGAATTTGCTCTTGAATTCCCTCTTAGGGGGATACAACTTTGAACCTTGACTTGCCAGAAAGCCACCTTCTTGTAGGTGCAGAGGTGAGGCAGGAGAGAGGCAGGAAAATTTTTCTAAGGAATGGGAGAGGATAAGACTTCTCTATCACCTTTAGACACCTTGGCAGGAAAGCTGGAGTGTGTCTTTCCTTCCTTTTCACACCCCTGTCTCAGGATTCACACTGGTAAGCTGGCTTAGTGAAGCTGGCTCCCATACAGTGTGGGACACAGAGCAACTAAGCTCTAACATGCAGAGTGTACCTCAACTTCAGCATATTGCCCCTAAAACTAGGACAAAACTTGCATCTACAAGAAAGAAAGAAATATCTAGCAGAATTAAAACTGTGTGAGTAATTTTTAGCCATTATTACTCTTAATCGAAAGAAAGGCGCACAACATTTCTTTTGTTTGCATTTCCCTGCTCTGCGTAACCCAGACAATTTAACTTCTGTTAGTACTAAATGCTTTTTAAGTGGAAATCAGAAGCTCAAATTCAGGAGCCATTCATTATTTTCAAAGAAATGTAATGTGGTTTTTAATACGTGCTGTGTTTCTTGCAACTGCTCACTTTTAGGAATTGAAAGTGTTAAATAAATTAGACGGTCCAGTGAATCTTTTCCAGCCCAGTGTGTTGCTGGGATTTGGACCTGGTCCACTGCATTTCTTTGAAGCTCTTACTGCTTTTATATTTTGTTTTCTAATAGCCTAGTTAAGGCAAAGAACATTTCCTTCAGAGCTTCTAGTCAGCTCTACATTTCTCTTGGCTTCTACTTGATTTTTGGACTGTTTCTAATTGATTTCCATTAATAAGGTAAAAACTCTGGTTGGCTTTTTTTTCCCCAGTGCAAAAAACCCTGTGTAATATGAAACATAAAGTTTATTTCAATTCTATCCAAACAGTTAACTCCTTTTAGTTTATCCCCAGTAGAGGTTCCTTTGGGGATGCACTATTGTTTCATCAGCAGTTACTCTTCTGCTTCTGTATTTCTCCAATTAAAACCCATTTCACAGAGTGAACTTTGTTGCCTGTTCCTGCTAGAGTCCCACACTCCATGGGTATAACACTCCAGGATTATACTATGAACAGAAATTTTGCTGTATTTTGCATTCTGAGCACATATTCTCCTTCCTGTAAGTCATGCATGTACGTATTTATTTGCAATTTACTCTATGCTAATTTCCAGTTATTTACATAGCCATAGAATCTTAATTTTATTCTTGTTGCCATATTTCTTGACTGATTAAAAGGAGAAAACCAGAAAGCAGACAGGATCAACACTGTTGTTTATCAGCAGAACTCAATTAGAGCAAATGATGAAACATGATGTAATAAAGAAATTATTGCAAACATTGCATGCTGTTATCTACTATATCTTTTTAAGTTGCTGTACACTTTCATGCTTTAACGACTATCTTAGTAGATATTTCTGACCTAGCACCTCGAGTTAGCACTTGAAACAGATGGATTTGCTCCAGTATTATTCCTGCTTTCCTCAAGGCCCACTAGAGAAGAATCAGGTTTATAAGGAGAAATATATTTAGATAGAATCAGTTTTCTTCTCCATATATGAAATTCTGTCTCTGGCTCTGGTAGTATTAGGTTATACCAGTCCCCTGGATTATTCCCATCTTAACATCTGAATTATGTGAGACAGGTCTAGTGTATAGAAGAAAATCATATTTCCCTCAGCAAACAAAATATTTTTGTATCTGAGTATGGGCCTTTGAATGCATTCTCCTGCAGTGGTGTACCATAGGTTTTTTTGTTTTGCAGACTGTCTGATCCAATGTCCCTGCAGTGCTAACACAGGAAAACTCCATGCCAGAGCTGTACAGTGTACGGAGTGGCAAGAACTCATCAGGCAGAGCATGACTTTGCTGCTATGACACTTCCTCATCACCGGAAAGTTAACATGGCATTAATTGCAGACACATGGACAAGTCCTTCCCCACTGCACAGTGCAGTGTCAATTCCCCAGTGTCAGTGTCCTCTTTGAGGAGCCCTAGGTCAGTGGCTGTGAGCACCTCTGTTTCAGGCAAACACCTTCACTCCCTTTTCTGATCACTGGGAAAGGACTTGTTTCTCGCCTGCGCTTGCGGTGGAAGATCATTTGGCAGCAGCACACCATCAGCAGCTCACTTGTGAGTGCTCTTTGTGCCTTTCCTGGGAACAGCAGGAGCTGGGAGAGGAACAGATTTCACCCACACTGCTACAGTGTGTCCAACCTTCCAACCTGGCAGCTTGCTTATCACTGGCCTGCTTCACCAACAATGGGCACTCATGCTCATGAAGCCTGGATGCTGTAGTTCTTTATTGGCCTACCAGAAAAGTTTGCTTAGTGCATGGAAATCTTCAGCTGAAAAAAAATATGAGCATCAGGCCACAGCTTTCTTGGTTATGTCCTTAAGGACCATCCTGGCTGACACTAGACATGTACAGCTGTCACTTGCATTGCCACCCACCATTTGGTGGAGGATGCAAAGTAGCCATGCCAGCCCTGGTGAGGCTGCAACATGCCTTCTCTCAACATGCATCAGGGCAAAGTCTTTCCCTCTCTCCAGTATCACCTGCTGCTTTCCTCCTGATGACCAAAACCCTTCCTGCACAGCCTGTGGGCTCCCTGCTGAAGTCCCTCATTTGACCAATATTAATCCTGTGTGTCAGTGGAGGTTGTCACTTCTTCTCTGTTTTATTTTTCAGAGTGATTTAATTTTTTATTTTTTTAATGCTACTTGTAATTTCATGTTTATAATGTTTTTATAGCCTTTGTGAGGTAGCATTTAACTGTGACCTCACAGCAAGCCTGTGTGTGTTTTTCCCCGGTGTGATTAATTATTTTAATAGAGGTAAGAGAAAAAAATGGGGGATTTGTGGATAGTGGTTTTCCTTGCTTGGTGTAGGGAATCATTTCATTGTGGGTCATTAATAGTCACTGTAGCATAACTCAGTAATAATGTGGAAAAAAGAAGTTACGTGCCTGTGGGTTGTGTGTAGTGAAATTACAAGCCACGTCCAAACCTCTGAGTCACGTCTGCTGCTTCTCAACACAGTTGGGTCCGGGCAGGAAGCACTGACTGAGCAAATACAGTGCTTAAAACCATCTGTTCCAGACCTCTCACTGGGTGCTCCATTTTCAAGGGTAGGTTTAAAAAGTGGGCTGAAAAAGGCACATATTACCCTCCCCAACTAACACTTCTTGCCCCTGGATGCCTGCTTTATACAGCATGGTTAGGGAGGAATTTTTTGCCATGTCTGTTGTGCCTTCATCCCGCCCTGGCTTGTCATTGTTCACACTGATGGAGTCATTTTCAAATACAAATTTCACCGCTGTCTTTGTCACCTCATGGCTTGATAGCTGCAATAATCTGTAGCTTCAGAATGTATTTTGACCACCCCTAGACCACCTACTACAATTGCCTATGTTAAATGTTGCTACACTCAAGGCAGAAGGATGCTCAGGACAGTCCTGAACTGCTGTGTTTTGGAGGCACTTACAGAGGACCAAGTTCAGTTCTGAGTTACTTACACTGCTGACAGAATATTCATAAAAATGTGTGGGAAGGAAAGCACTCAAATGCAGGAACACTGTATGGATCAAGTAAATAATGATATCAGTCTAGAAACTGATCTGGTCATTAGTATTTTGTTGTAAAATATAATGCCATAGAATCTACACTCCAGGCTTCCCATCATTCATCTTCACAGTATTTCCTTAAAGAAACTGAACTCTTATAGAACATAAAATTGGAATTGCTCTGGCAAGGAAATTAATATTTATTTTAAAATAGATAAAATACAACCAAACAAACAAAACAGCCACCAGATTTGTTGCACAGTGTTTCAGGGAATTTATTACTGTCACTTCTGTTTCTGATCCACAAAGTGTGCATACTTGATATATGGACAAACTCCAGAGCTTAGCAACAGTTTGAACTCTACCAACCATTTTTGGGCCACTTGTAACCTATCAGTAGCCAGTCTGTTGGCCTCCATGCCTGAAATCATGGTCACAAACCATCCCAGCACCACCCTCATATGGAGCAGATGTGACTATTTGTTGTTGTAAGCAAACCTATTCTTTCAGTTCATTTTAGTGGACAAGTCTAAATACCTGATAAATAGAGGAGGGGGGAAGAAGAGATTTCTTTGCATGCTGCAGTGCACTTGAAGTTTACAGGCTTCAGCATTGCAGTTGAAAACAACAGCAAGATTGCTAGCCAACTGAATAACTACATGGAAGAAGGATATACTGGGGTAATGACCTGCAAAGTCAATGATTTTTATGCATTTAAATACCTATGAAGCATCAGGCACAGATCAGGATTAGGAGTAAAAATGGGAGAGAGGGATGGACATGGGCATCTTAGTCTGTGATAAGGAGGAAGCTTCAAAATGTTATCAAAAAATCTGGCTCAAAGGTGGTCTCTAGACACCAAAGAGAAACTAGGTCCTATTTTCTGCCCAAGTTCTACAACAGCATCACTGACTTCCAAAGGAGATCTAATTTTAGATCACTGGAGGCAAGGCTGAATGCAAAAACAAAAATATCCTCTTACCAAACAGTATCTCTGTCGAATATTGTCATGCTGTGTGTGAAATTTAGCTGCTATATTCATACCAGATCTGTTAAATATCTAGAAATTATTCATCTGTGATTACTAATTAGGAAAATATGATAATTAATTTTGGTATTTTCTTGCAACAGGGAAGATGTCTGGCAAAATCTGCTAGACAAAACATCCATACAGAACCATGTCAGTAACGTACATGTTTAGTTCATTCACATTCCTAACCATGAATAAAAAGGAGAAATTAGATTACAATCTTTAATTGTCTGTATAATTCTTCTTAATGAGTACATTCTGGAGTACCATAACGATGGTGTAGGTTTATGAAACAGAGATCTGTCTTCCCTTAATAAAAAAGAAGGAAGAGATACTGTAATATTGGTTAATTATTGGATACCCTTTCATTGTGAATTAAAGGTCTATGCAAATGCAAACTCGAAGCAGCAAAAAGGTGTAACACTTGAAAGTACATATGTTATCAGAAAACTGAGACGGTTAGGGGAAAAGGCCAGTAAGCGGAGGAAAGAAAAAATGAGATGAAATGTAACAGAGATAACTGTGGCAACAGTAGATCCTTTAAAGAAGGTATCACACAAGAATCATGAAGGTAATGGGACTGCTCACCTGCTTAAAAATAAACACTCAAAAGTGGTTTGCTGGATCAGGACAGAGTGCTTAGGCATGGCAGAGACAAATTCACATTCAGTGGAGATGGAAGAACCCAAGTCAGTGAGACTCCTCAACTCTATATAAAAAAAGAGATTAGAATAAGTACGCTTGGAAGCTGAAAGCTAAAAGGTTGTGAGATCTCAAGGGTGCTTTTTCCTCCAGATCATACAGCTGCAGTCAATTGTCTTGCCAAAGCTCTGCAGCCACAGCCTAACTTCACGCGTGCAGAGTTGCACTGACTTCAGGTTTAAGTGTCAGCGTCTTCATGTTCTCACCTATGCACGCCTCCCAAAGTGGGCAACCATGTGTTTTCATGCTGCCTCACAGCTGACAAAGATTTCTCCCCATGTATCTGCAAACTTCCACTTACTACTCTTTCAGACACCACACAGGGGTATCTCAGAGACAGGCTGGGAGACCGCTGAGTCTGTTGCTCATTGAGTTCATCTATAGGGTTCATTGCTTGTGTGTCCTCACACCTTTGTCTCTTATGTTACACTTTGATGCAAGGTCTTTGAGATTACAGCTGCTTGAGGCTCAAATGCAAGAAAAGCAATGGATTGAGTGCCCTGTTGATCTTGAGCCTAGGTGACCTTATGAAGTGAAGAATCAGTTAGTTTATTCCCAGAGTTATTTGAGATGATGCTTCAGACAAATATGTAAGTGCTTTATTAAGAACAAATCAAGAGTCAACAGGACAGCAAAGATGTATGATTTCACAGGGAAAGGAAGGAGAAGAGTTTCTTCTATGCATGTCTTAGATCTATGCATTCTTTTTACCTACATTTATCTTGGACATATAACCTGAGGTGCTCGCTCATTGGTCTGCCCACACGAGATTTCAATTAGCTCATAATGGCAAAACCAACAGGTTAATTGTCAAGGACCTTCAGTACAGCCATAACCCTTATGGGACCTAGGGCACCTCTGGGGTGGCTTGTCACTGGTGTGATCTGTGCTGCCCAGTTTACGTGCCATTGTCAACAGTGCTCACTGAATTACAGCTGCACGGTGACACATCTACATCCTTTTCATCGTTGCTGATTTATTGTTCCTTAGGGACGATGAGGGTACAGTAAGCAGATTTGTGGGCCAGAGTGACCATGCAGAGAGTTACAGGAGGAGAGGAGGAGGTATCCTCGGGAAGGTCATCCTGAAGGTCAGAGTGCTATTTAAAGATGTCACTGCAGCTCTGTGATGACACTAAAGCTCACATCTGGTTTCAAGCTCTGGCACTGAGCCTGGCTGAAGAGACATTTTCTAACTGAGTCTCTTCTTGCAAACAATGCAATGTACTACTCTTCCTTGAGGCTTTGTTTGGCAAGCTACCCTTGAACAGATCAAAGCTACTGTTGACAGGTAAAAATCTTATAAATTATATAATGTAGAAATCTGTATAATTTTGCAGAAAAAAGTTTTGGGGACACTATTAGAAAAAAAATAAAAATAAAAAAGTGGGGGACGTTCTTTATTGTTAAGCTGATGGCTCAGAATTACTTCCAGAAGGGCACATGTTCTTCAGCTCACTTTGGTGAAACAGCAGTATAGTTTATTGAAGTCTGAGCTGACTGCCTGCAGCTTTAGACCATTACTGAATTAGAGCCAATAAAGTGCATGCCTTCTTTTCTTTGCCTGCAAGTCGAATCCTAGTGGGGCTCAGTAGGACATCCAAGTAATCCCTGATTAAATTAGATTTCTCTGAGCAGAACTTTCAGGATGTAGTAGATGACACAAAGCCACCCTCTGAACAATCAAATACTGCTTCATAGCAAAATCATTAGCAGGAAAGAAAGTACTGTCATAGAGCCTTGAGGAGCAAAAGGCATTACTATCAATTTTAACTTGTAAATTCTTCAGCCACATTAGGAACTAAAAGGAATGTCTATCAGGAGCCAAGCAGTACAATTTAACCAGCATGTTACAAAGGCACCCCTACAAGCCCTGCTTTCTGACCAGCCTCCTGGTGTGCCCTGTACCAGAACAGCACCCAGCCTGCTTGCTGAAGCTTGCTAATGCTCAAAGGAAGCAGTTGATAGTGTTTATGTTCCACATTCTTCCATTGCTCAATATCCAAATATTTCACAATGTAGATCCAGTTTCAAAACTTCATTTAAGAGAGAATTCTTGTTCCAAGTTGAGTTTCCTGTTGCAGCCTGAATCCCAGAGCAGGTCATGTGCAGCAGTTGGCTCATGACTCTCTGGAGATGCTGCACCACTGATTTTATAAACAATATATAGTAGGAAATGGATGAATATGTTTCTTATTTGAATAAATTAAATCTGGCAAATATAATTCACTGCAACAAGAACGCCCATTGCTTATGGTTTCCAGAGTATGCTGTGCAGCTCTCCCAGGGGGAACCCAGCGACAAATCTGCCTCTACACGAACAAAATTCCCTTGCACCTCTGTTGGAGCAAGGCCAAACAGAGAGGTGTTTGATCCTACAGTCTGATTCCCCACAGATCAGAGAGCGAACTCTGACCTGAATAATGGAAAGCAGGCTTGGCTTCCGGCAGCCACACCAAGTTCAAGGAGCCTCTGCTGTGGTAAAGATATAAAACTCCAGCACTGACAGGAGTTGCTGCCTGGCTTGTCTGGTATGCAAGAGGGAGGCGATTGCTGCCACACTAGTGACAGTTCAGGGGAAGTTTAAGTCTTGGCTGCTTGTGGGGAAACAAAATTAATTCCTACCAGGGACACTCCCTGACAGCATCAGGGGGGCAGGCAGGGAGACCCAGTCCAAGTGTGGGTTTACACGTGTACATACATCCCTGAACATGCTTTGCTGGATCTGAGCTTCTGCTCAGTGTTGCACTCCAATGCAGCTCCTGTTAGCAGGGACAGTCTCAAGAACTCATTGGGGTAAATGCTCTCATTGGCCCTAGTGACAACTAAGTCACAGTTCAAAGGGCTGTATTGAAACTCCTTTTGGGACATGAGCACACCAGTCTAAAAGAAATAGCTGATACTGACATTCTTCCAGTACCCTGACAGTGACCGTGGAGGTACCCTAGTGAAGCACGAGCCATTTAACAGTCACATTTTGAAAAAACATCATCACTCTTGGCTTTTGCAAGACTCTTCTAGGTGCTTAGAGTGGAGCAGAAGGTAAATTATTTTGTTTTACTACCTGGTCAAAATTAAAATGTATTTTACTGTTCTATACTACAGGCTTGGTGTTTCAGTTCAGTCCCATCTGTGCTCCCCTCTGCCCACCCTGCTTTATTCCCAGGAGATGAGCAAATTGTTCTCTGTCAATGTGCCTCACTGTCTTCAGGGCTGAACATTTTCCAGGACTGTGAAAGTTGTGAAATCTCTGCAGACTGTGAACAGCCCCAGACCCAAGGCTCCCACATCCAAAGTGAGTACACGTGGGTGACACTAATGGCATCATGTCAAGGGAGGCGCCTTGCAGCAAATCCTCAAGTAAATCTTTTTTGTTCCTCTACCCACTTCTTTGATTTAATTTTAGTTTCCTGGCTCTAGCTTGCTTCACCATCAGTATGGAAGTACACTTCATTGCCTTAAAAGAGCTATTTCATAGAATCATGGAATGGCCCAGATTGGAAGGGACCTTAAAGATCATTGTGGAAGTTTGACCCTGGGCAAAACCAAAACAAAGCAACACCGCGCAGAACTTCCCAGCAGCAGCACAGCTTCCCCCCCCCTTTCCCCAAAAGCNCTGACTTGTTTCCCAGGAAGGCCTAAAAAACAACAAACCTAGCCAAAGCCTAAAATTTAAAACCACCACAATCATCTAGTTCCAATCCTCCCTGCCATGGGCAGGGATACCTTTCACTAGACCAGATTTCTCAGATCTCCATCCAACCTGGCCTTAAACACTTTCAGGGATGGGGCATCCACAGCTTCTCTGGGCAATCTATGCCAGTGCCTCACCACTCCCACAGTAAAGAATTTTTACCTACTATCCAACCTAAACCTTCTCTTTTTCAATTTTAAGCCTTTAAGCCCTTGTCCTGCCACTACATGCTCTTGTAAAATGTCCCTCTCCGTCTTTCTTGTAGACTCACTTCAGGTACTATAAGGTCACAATTAAGTCAACTTAAAGCCCTCGCTTTTACAGGGTGAACAAATTCTGTTCCCTCAGCTTTTCCTCATAGGAGAGGTTCTCCATCCCTCTAACTAATCCAGTTGTCTTCCTTTGGACTTACTGCAATAGGTCTATGTCCTACTTGTGCTGGGGACCCCAGAGCTGGAGGCAGTGCTCCTAATGTAGGCAATGGGGACATGTGTGATCCTTACCAGACTTTTTATTATGGTCTTTGGAGATTTTTGGCTAGGGAGGGAGCTTGGGATGTTTCCAAGGCTGAATTTAACATTGAAAAGGGTGGCTAGTATTAAAAATTGTTCATCTGAAACTTGCACATAGGTGTGCTGTGATTAACCCTGCCCAGGTTTTCTGGGGAACTTGGATGAATGTGTCAGCGCTGGCTCTCCAGTGACCCTGTGGAAGTTTTGCCTGAAACAAATGGGTCTAAAGGAGGTCAAAATGAGGGAGAAATCCTACAGTAGCCTTGTGCCCACTGAAGTCCCTTCTATTGCTAATAATGCCACTTTTGCCTCTCTCCCCTGACTGTCACAGGACTGCTTGTATGATCATGGCTTTTCTGTGTTCTCTGTGACCTTGTGACCAGCTTTAATGGGCAAAAACCTGGAGCGAGCAGTGGGCAGAGTAGAAAGCCGCCTCTTTTGATGACAAACTGCTCTGAAAGCAGCTGAAATTTTCTACGGAATGGTGCAGCAGTCTCAACAGTTCCTAAATCTTTCTTTGTCATTTTTTTTTTTTTTTAAACCACTGATACAGCCTTTTATGTGTGTACCTGTCTGTGGGGTTGTGTGTGTGGAGCAGAGGGGTCCTGACTGCATGTTTTGTGCATGCACAAACACACACACACACACACACACACATTGATACTAATTGTGCCTCAGGACATATCTGTTCACCTCCATGAGCCCAACTTACCTCTTACTTCCATGAACATGAATCCAAAGCAATTCCATCCATATATTGTGACTTCAAATAAGCTGCAGAAGGTTGAACTGGGCAAAACCAGACCCAGTGGGTGTTTGTTTTTTTGAAGATTGTCTGAAATAGAATAAGTCTTTAATCTTTTAACAACCCAGCTTTTGGCCTTTGAACACTGCAGCCTGTACAAATGTACCGGATCCACTGGGAAATCTAACTTGCAACAATTTTGCACCGTTTCTCAGTGTTACTTGTTCAGGCGTTGAATGATACAGACTTAGGAAGTGAAAAAACTAGAAGAATACCCCAGTTAGCATGGCCTGTTGCCTTCTCATTCTAGAAAAAGCTGTTGCTTACAGGGAATGGTGGCTTGCAGCCAGCGTTAACATGGCCTTTTGACTCACAAGCCTGTGGAAAGTTTCTTCTGTCTTTCCCAGGAAGTGTCACTATGAAGTATCACTACATTGCCGTACAGTTCACAGGACTACAAAGCCTGACTTATGGATGGAATTGACTGCCAGAGGCCTGGCATGTAAGTTTTCTTCAGCTTTCTTTCAGAATGAGAGCATGGTTGAGAGTTTAAAAGTCCTAAATATTTATATTGTATCTTGGCTTACATGGACTTGCAGTTCAGATGGATTTCTCATATCCAAGTCTTTTAATGCTGGAGAAGACCTCTGATTATTTAAGAGAAATGGAGAGGACTTCTCAGTATCTGAGACAGCATACAAAACCCCCACAAATGGTGATGCAAAAGCAATCCTGTACTACAGTTGTTTTACTGGAATCTCAAGCTCTCTTTCTTCTTACTAATTTGGTATTGGATTTCATCTCTCTGCTTCCCATTACCCTCATTTCTCTTGAGACCAGGAGTGCTACAAGCTGTTTCTCACCACATACCTGTGAACTGCAAAACAGGACCATGACTGTGGGTGAGATACCAACCTGCCCAAGCGGTTGCCAGCAATAATGTCTTTGGGTATGCATCTGCAGCATCTATGAGAAACACTGTTCAGCAAAACGTATCTTCCTCCAGGGAGATCCGAGTATCCTTTCCAGTGCTGAACAAGGGACCTACTATCCTGCACACAAAAGAACAACGTTTTGCCTCCTGGCTTCGTTTTTCTTCCTATAAGCCTACAGGGGGAAAGTTCTGTTTTATTTGAATACACCATTGTTTATTTATAATTTTGTTCTAGTTGTGTGACAGATTCAGCATGTGTCACCCAGCAGGGGAACAGTAGTAGGCTGGAGAGTTAACAAATGCACTGCAGTGAAGCCAGATGGCCTGTTTCCATAAGGAGCCTCAAAGATGCTCTGCTGCATAGATTTCTTTTTTTTTTTTCCTTCCTTTGGTGCACAAAATTTACTAGAGCGATATTACTGCATATTAACTCACCCACCAAAGCATTCTGGGTCTGAGCTCCACCCTGTATCTCATCTAACACCCCCTGAGAACAGAAAAATATAAGACCTGCTGTACTGAATTAGCCCATCACCTTTGTCCAGAAGCAAAGTCAATAAATAAAAGGCTCCTGAACATCTTTTCAGTTTCAGTGTACTAGGGGTACTGAGGTGCGGGTGAGGTGTCTGTGTCCACCACATTATCCATGGATGCCTACAGCTTAGCTGGGGCACAACCAGCTGCGTCTCTCCTCAGTCCACAATTGCAGAGCAGAGCACAGCCCTAGCTGCCTGGAGGGTCCTCCCTGATTGCCCCTTGGGATCGCCCACGCCTGTCAAAACATCCTTGCACATCAAGGGAACTCACTCATGGCGTAGCTCCTGGGAAGCAGCTGACTTGAAAGCAATCTCAGGCCATGTACTAGAGAAGAAGATGTTTGCTGGAAGAGTATGTAGTCGTGCTTACATTTTACCCAAAGGACCATTCCCCCGAGGAGCCAGAAAGTTTCCTTTCTTTTTCAGGAGATCATTAAAGAATGTTTCATCTCCTTCCTTATTTTCTCATTTTTACCTCCTGCCAGTTGCCCATTGGGATGTTTTCCAGTTTCACAGAGCTGCATGTAGTTTCCTTTGGAAGCCATTAATACCAATTTCAAGATGAGAAAGAGCCTCTCTTTCACTAGCACTTTTCAGGCTCAGGAAAAATGGGGCAAGATATGAGTTGATTAGGTGGTTACAGCATCAGTACATCAGAGAGCTTGGTAACAAGAAAGAGAAAAAGAGGGCAACCTAACTGCCCTTATACATGATATCACAGCATTTATTATGATCAGCAAGAAAAATGTTGACATTTGAATGGGAATTATATTAGGGAGTGCATGTTTTTCTCTGCTCAGCTTTGAATTGCCTGTCTGAATGCAAAGGGTTAAATAAAAGGAGGTTATAAATGTCTTTTTAAAGAACTGAACAGCTAAGGACAAGTGATTTATTATACAGATAAGGCAGTATTAATTACATGGGTTTGAGGAAGATTTTGTTATCTTTTTCCCATCTCTGCTCCAGGGGAGAAGCCATCCACCCACCCAGCTATCCTCAGTCGGCCTAGAAGGTATTATTTCTCCCAAGGCTAGACATAGCCGGCTAAAACTGAAATTACCATGGAAAGGGAGAGTTTTAAGGTGAGTCAAAGGGGTTGCCCAGGGTAGGTGTTTGAGAGCCCGAAACACAGACCAGCAAAGAGTTGCAGGAATGGCTTCAGCATGATGCAGAGAGACCAGTGTTAACTTTAAAGGACTTAGTGGACACTCAAAGCAGGCAGTCCAGAAATGGAAATAGCTATCTATATCAAAGATTACTAGTGTAGTGTCAGCTCAGGGCCTCGTAGGGTATCACACTCTGCAGAGCACAAATACTACAGGCTCAATGAGCCACTTCTACTTGTCAGAGGTGAGCTTAGAGAGTCCCAGAGCCTCATGTGTGTAAGCAAACTCTGCATCGATTTAAATTTCACTTTAAATGCTTTGAGTAAAAAATAAGTAATGTGTTGTTTTGAAGCCATGGGCTCTACATTTCCACAAGCAGACTGCCACACGTTCTTGATGGAAAGGTCTTTGAAGAGAAGGACTGTATAAATTAGTGATTTCTTTAATTTTTTTTTCAGGTGTGTGTGTATATACATACATATATATATATGTATATAATTTTCAGTCTGAAGTACTTGGCCAAACCAGCTTGAAGAGAGGTATTTGAATACTGGAACTATTTTTAGAAATTGATTTTTGATAATTTTCAACTTTTAAAAATAATAAAAAAAAAAAAGGACTGAATTCAAAAGGATTGAGCTGCTACGTATGAAACAAGTGAGAAGCTCCTAGGAGCTATCAATAGTGATGAAAGGAAAAAGGCCAGAACTGATCTTTGTCACTAAAGTCTGATGACACCAACCAGCCTCAGTACACGCTGTTTGGGGTTAGCTCTTCCCATACCAGATTCCTCGTGGAGAAAGTCCATTAGAGAAAAAGAAAGCTAGGGGGCAAGATAACTATTTAGCATTGTGGATGATCAGGGCTCAGGCTCTCTCTCTCAGGACTTACTTAATTGGGCAGTAGAGATGCAGTCACCATTATTACCTTCTTCCATTTGAAACCTTATATTCAATGTACTTACCTGGGCTATACTTTAATTATTTTGCTAAATGTTTGAATGTATATATCCTAGTTATTCAGAAAATGCCCCAAATCCTTGTTGTGGGGTGAACCAATCACTCCCAGTCTTTCCTGTTGAAAAGAGTTTAAAAGCAAAAATTACCTTTTTTTCCAGTGGTCAAACTACTCACACTGTTCACTCTTTTCCACTACATATTGCTCAGACTTTCTGCAAAATGAAGAGTCCTGGTGTCATGCAGCTTTACACTTTTAAATACAGGGACAGAACTGAAGCCAAGATCTTGTTCCAGACAGAAAAAAACATGTTATTGCACTTTTAGATATGGAAGATCCCAAGTCACAGAAAAGATCCCTACATACACAGGTATAGGAGCCGTTATTCTAGAAAATTATATATCCAATAAGTGAAGGTACAGATCTCTCAGTATGGTTACAAAATCATCAGGATGGAAGTTACCTGGTCCTTTCTTCATCTGAGGGTGATGCCATCCATCAGTATCGGTTTCCTGGTAGTTTATCCAGCTGATACTGCCATTAGCCATGGTGATTCTGCAAGCTGTCCCTGTTCTTCAGTCTTCTCTTCTTTGGATTTAACAATTTGATTCACCCCAGCAGTCTTTGCTTGTAGGTCTGCTTTTCATTCACCCTTTATCTTTCCCAGTGTTTTCCCCTTGCAGTCTTCTTTTGTATCCCCACCTTCACAATGTGTGGCACCCAACACTGGGCACTGTACGCCTTGGCAGGGATAATGACTGTGGAAGAAATTCTGGCAGTATCCTGGAAACTGCATTCCTGTTTCCTCATCTTTGTGTGGTATTTTCCTTCACCATATGACACTGTAGCCTGTGTTCAAAGCCTTCCACATACTTAAAGATAATACCTATTGCACAACTTCAAACAGCAAATGCTTAAGCTTTGAAAATCTACATGTTTAGGTGGGCTTTGAAACAGATGCCTCCCTAAAAGTGCGTGTGTTCATGCTGATCTGAATCATGTAATTGTCAAGTGTTTTGGAAACATCTTGAGGACATTTGCCAAACTGGGGCCCATTTAGGTGGAAACAACAGGAAGTAGTCCCTAAAGTTTTCAACAATCTCACCTCTATTTCTGTCTCTTGCTGGGAGGCAGAGGTGCCAGAAAATGTGTAGAAATGAAAGAAATAAACCCAAACATTTGGATTTTAATCACAGGTACGAGGTTGGATACAAACTCAAAGACACACAAATTTCCCAGAGCTCAATGATTAATTTCTGGGTTGTCTTAAAATAGTCAGCTGCTGAATTGCTATGAAGAGATAAAACATAATATTAGTAACTCTTTTTCTGTTCCGGTATATATACATATATATTTATGTGCATGTACAGATACATACATGTGCACGTGTGTTAATTGAAGGCATCTGGGATATTCCTCAATGTGCATTAGTACATATAACAGCAACAGCAGGTATTTGGTTTAGGGTACAGATTTACAGAAACTTTTTTCATCTTCACTGTAGTCAATCAGTCAAAAAGTAAATGTATAGCAGGTTTACTGATACGGTAGACCACAAGGATATTGTCAGAGTTGCTGTAGTGTATCAGGATAGTGTTTCAGGCATCAAATAACCTTAGTCCAATTTATCCATGTGCTTCCAAGTATAACTGAGTAGGGGAGCTGTGAAAAACTGTGCCTCTAAGATCCAAGGACCTTCCTGGGAAATATGAAATAAATATTGTTCATATTGATGACTGGGTTTATACAGTTATATGACTTCTATGGGTCACTCTGCAACACCACAGTCATAGAATTATCTGCAGAAAGATAGGAAAACAGGAACCTTTGGACAGTTAATAGTTATTTATTTTATCTATTGATACCTACTCCTGGGGGAAAAAAACCCAAGTGTTTATGAGCACTTTTATTCTGTATTAACTATACTATTCTGTTTACTCCTTAGAACACCAGGACATGGGAATTAAACAGTGTCAGAGTTGTTTCTCCTTGTTTCTCATGTTTTTTTAAACAGAAATACCTCACAGTTTTACACTACATGATGCAATATATGGAGTATAGCAACTTTCAATGATTCACTGTATTGCATACCCAGCTGCACATGTCTGAGAGGCATGTAGACAGCATCCACAGGCTGAGCAGGTCACTTTAAAGCACAGAGACAATCCCATACACATCACTACTCTTGCAAATGAATTGTGAAACAAGTACTCAAGATGGTTTCCTTCCCTCTCATGCCAAATTGTTTGAAGGAGAGATTCTGCTCAGGGTTTGTGTAGTACAAGAAATGAAATTTTCACAGATAAGTTAAAAAATACTTTTGTTTATAAACTTGGCATGTTGGGTTATTGTAGGTGCTTAAACGTAACTTTAGCTGGTACTAAAGCGTACATCAGAGAAGATACACCTTTTGCTCTGTCTCGAAAAGCTCTTGGGAAATTAAAGGTTGATACAGACAAGGATAACCCATTTCCCTGATGTGATTGGAACCAGTGCTTCCAAAGACAGCCTGATACATGTAATTAAGCCTGGTTTCCCTATTTTTGTATTAGCTTATTAGACTGTGCTCTTTTTTTGTCTTATTTTTAAAAAATTACTGCTTTCTTAAAACAACCAGGAAAGTGGCAATTGGAGGAGAGATGACTTCTTCCCTCTTTTGGCTGGTGTAATCATTCCTTGGTCAAGTCCAAAGGAAATGTCTAATGGTTATTGGACCTTACTAGTCTTTGGTTAAGACTGTTGACCACACAACCACCCTTTACACCTCTGCAGGACACCAAAGGCACATACTAACCAACAAATAGTCTTGATTATAGCTGTCAAAGGTGGACACCAAATTGCTGCTCACTGCAGGGAGGACGATTACCAATGGGACAATTTTCAGCCTGGAAATTCTTTAGTTTCAGTATGCCTACCTTTGTTTGATTACTTTCCTCCTACATTTTGGTCCTGAAAAACATATCATATGTAGCAAAACTTGGATTCCAGGTCTAAATGGCATTTGATACTGTAGGGATATTTTTATTAGCACATGACTGTTTCGTTTCATTTGCTCCCTTCAGGTAGCACAGAATCATCATGTAAAACCAGCCCACATCCCAAACATGACTCAAGACAGTATACTGTGCCTGTATTCAATGTCTCAACAGATGGTGCAAGAAATTTTCATAACTGATAACTGGAGAATAATGTTTGGTCTCAACCTTCTGTAGCTGGTTTGTGTGCTTACACGGAGATTTCAACTAAAAGCAAAATCAGGAGGTGAAGCCGTAGCTCAATCTGAACATGATGGTGCTATTTAAAGAGGAAACTCAGTCATTACAGAACAGCCTCCTGCTGTCTCATCTTTTTTGTGTTCTTAGATTTAAGCCAATTTCTTTCCACCTACCATAAAATCTAGATTCAATGTTATATTGAGCTAGTACATCTACCCTGTCTGCTAGAATTTGGTGACAATCCTTGTTTACATAAACTCATAATTTTTGAGAAATGTCTTTTTGGATCATATTTTATTCGAAGCAGAGAACTTGGTGTGTATAATTTGTGATGGAGTAGGAATAGGAAGAAATTGTTCAGTAAAATAGCTCCTCTTCAGAAACAGCCATTCATTTCAGATGTTCATTTTATTATTTCCACCTGGAGCAGTTCCACTTCCTGTAAACAAAGAAGTAAATATTATTTACTGGGTTAGAAAACATCTGCCTCGAGAACCTGGACATTGGGGCATACATATGGGCTGAGGGAAGTATCCCTATGGCACTGAGCATTTAGTTGGTTATGCAAAGTGAAACAAGTCCAAAACACATCAGAAGTCCCTCTGTAGGATGGGAAAAAATCCCAAACAGGAAAATATTAATGTGCTACGAAATCTGCTTTTTACATTCCTACCAATAAGGCTGTTCTCTAATGGCTTTCAAAGCTTACAGATGCTTACAATACCAGCCACTTTCTGAACTTGGAACCTCAAAATATCTTATTTTAGATATAATGGTTGCTTTAGAAGTGGTAAGTTATGTACATGCAAAAAGGATGTACTTCACAGCAGGTTTTCTATTTCCATCTCCTTACACTATGAGATGAAATAAAAGGTAAACATGACCTCTTAAGCAGTTTGAAATGCTGCAACTTGCTTAGACCTCTCCATTCTGTCAGTCTTCATATTTATTGTTATGTCCATTTGAATGCCATCATTAGATAATACACTAAAACCATCAGCCTGTTCCTGGGATTACAAGTCTGCAGCTTCTGCCAGAAGATTGCAAGACTTCACAGCCCATTGTTGTCCTCAGAGTAGAACAAAGTGAGTGGTGAATCTTTGTGCCTTGCAAAAACACAATTGTAACCTTGATGGTACTCAGCGGTAGAGGTTTTACCCTCAATAGGAAGAAATGGCATATTATGCTTCCAAGGAAAACTGTTCCCACTCAGACCATCCTGCCTATAAAAAGGCCTTCTGCTCAAAATGACGTTTGGGGGGTTTTATTGAGCTCCATGGCAGGCTGGAGTCAGAGTACTTTGGCTATCCAGTTCAACTTGGTGTTACTACAATATTTTTCGAACTGTCATCCTTGTAATGCAGCACGAGGCTGGATTCCTTCCCCTTGTACTTAATCAACCATAGCAGAGGCTCTGCAGTGAGCTGTCCTGCATATCTGAGAAACCTGTCCTGTGTTGTAGTGAACTCAAAAGAACAAAACACTTGCATCTTCAGTTGCCACCAAAAAAAAGTTTTCATCCATATAGTTTGGCAGATGGTACACTTCCCTGGTTCCTGCATAAACAAGACACCTGAGACACAAAAATCATAATGTTGAATGACCAGATTAGCAATTCCATTATCAAGAAGGAGAGATGGATTTCCTTAGAGGGCAATTCAAAAGACACTGGTATTCCACACCATCATCCAAAGAACCGCAGTCTAACCTTCTAGGCTTTGTAGTTAGGTACTTAAAGTTAGGCAGTGTGGAAATATTTTCCTGACTGGAAATTGGGCACCACCTTCTCTAAGTAATTGAAATTTTTCCATAAAGCACTGCATAACAGACTTATCTCATGCTTTAAAAATGTCTTCAGTTTAGTAGGATGCCCAGCACTCTGAAAATACCTATTTCTCTACACCACATGGGAAAAACACTCAGGTGACTACACAGCTCAGATCCACAACTCATTGCTAAACTGAAAATAGCTAATTCTCCCTAAAAGACAGCTCTGTTATAGGCTTCAGATTAGGGTGGCAGCCAGTTGAATATTCAGGGTAAGATCATGTATGATTCAAATCATGAAAGGCATGTTTTCCATATGGGAATGTCTATCTCCTTACAAATAACTACTGAAGTTTGGGTATCACTGTATATTGATAACAAGGACATCTGTCATGCATTGGATTAGAAATGACACAACTATTAGTGGGAGAGGAATGCTTTCTCTTCTGAAACAAAACACAAAATTTTAGGGCCAGTGCTCTTTAATACTTTTATCAATGATCTGGGCACCGGAATTGACTGTACAGCAAGCGAGTTTGCTCAGGAGAAGCCCTGGACTTCCTCTATGATAGACCTGGACAGACTAGAGAGACCTGAGCAATCACCAAACATATGAAATTTAACAAAACCAAGTGCAAGATTCTGCATCTGATATGCAAGAATCCAGATTATATACACAAGTTGGGGGACAAGAGGCTGGAGAGAAGCCCTACAGAGAGATCTGTGGCTTTGGGCCAGTGGAAAGTTGAACGTGAGTCAGCAGTGTCCTGGCAGCCAGGAGGGCCAACTGTGTTCTGGGGAGCATCAACCAAAGCATCACCAGCTGGTTGAGGGAGGGGATTGTCCTGCTCTGTTCTGCACTGGGGCTGCCTTGCCTTGAATACTGTGTGCAGCTTGGGGCACTGCAATATAAGGACAGCAAAGTATTAGAGCGTGCCCAGAGTTGTACAACCAAGATAGTGAAAGGTCTTGAGGGCAAGACTTAGGAGGAGCAGCTGAGGTCACTTGGTTTGTTCAACCTAGAGAAGAGAAGCCCGAGGGGTGGCCTCATTGCTGAGATGTGACCTCATCACTGCCTGCACCTTCCCCAAAGGGGTCAGTGGAGAGGGAGGTGGTGCTCTCTTTGTGGTGACCAGTGATAGGACAGGAGGAAATGGAATGAAGCTGCAGCAGGGAAAGTTTGGATAGGACATTAGGAAAACCTTCTTCACTAAGAGGGTGCTCAGTCACTGGAAAAGAACCCCTGAGGAACTGGTCATAGCACAGGCAGTCCTGTGAGCACCAGGGAGTTCGACTAAATGATCCTTATGGGTCCCTTTCAACCTGAGATGTTCTACAATTTATAATTCTATGAAGAGATATTCCTTTGTACTTGGGAAGCTGAGGATAAGCTCTGTCTTTGCGGACATGCTGTGATCATGCATGGAGAGAACACGGGGATGTTTAGGTGTTAGGAGAGGGAGGGAAAACAGAGAAAAGAATGGGGTAAAGGCATGGGCTGCTTGGCTTTTTTTTCCAAAGGTGGAATTCATCATCCTTCCAAAAACAAGAGATACAAGCCATATGTCCAAAGGACTGTCTCCTGGAGAGCAGAGGCTCGGAAGAAGAAGAAGGGCAAACACGAATCTTCAAAACCAAGGGAACACAAAATGAATGCAATCCTTCAATCCATAACTTCAGGACTGGATCGTAAGTACAGGATGGCAATTTTACCTCGGTCTAGAAGCCTTAAGCTATGACTTCATATTTATCCCTATGCTCCTTGTAACCCCAAAGTTTTCCATATCAGTATGCTCAAACAAGCCTTACACTCAACTTTCAACAGCTGTGTTAGGGCATGTGAGCTCCCCTCACCCACGTTATGAAGTAGTGCTGGGCAAGTAATCTCTAAGTGTCACTAAATTCCTGATAAGAAATACTTGCCATACTTAGCCCAAGGACAAGAAAGTGTCTATGCATTTGCATATCAAATTTCTGCTGATGGTTTTTACAGCAGGAGTTGGAGCTGGGCAGTTGCAGCATACATTTATAAAGCTTACAGCTGTGTTCAGTGATAAGATAAGAGGTTCTTTTGTAGAGACCACAGCAAAAGCTTTGTCAGTGAATGAAAAGACACTTCTATCTCAACATGAAAGATTCTTCTTCTTCCAGTGGATGTCTAGCTGGCATGACGTTATCATCTGAACTGGGTTGGGGTTTTTTTTCATGAAATGAGAGGGAAGAATCTTGATGATTTATGAAGCAGTCTGCTCTTTTTTGTTATTATTTGTAACATTAAAAGAAAAATAACTGCAGGAGAAAGATTTTATAACCATCTATAAAGTTGGTTATCAGCATACTGATATTATTCAATAAATACATAAAACAAATCTCTCCAAGGCTGAAAATTGAATATTTAACATTATAGTGCC
Source organism: Grallaria varia (assembly GCA_013396735.1). Classification (NCBI taxonomy): domain Eukaryota; kingdom Metazoa; phylum Chordata; class Aves; order Passeriformes; family Formicariidae; genus Grallaria; species Grallaria varia. Next base: position 58,145 of record VWZG01007548.1, read on the forward strand.
ACAGGGGAGATGCTCTGGTTATGGCTGAGTGGAAACTTGCATTATATAGCTATTTTTTTATGATTACTCTGATGCTTGCAATTTTCTGAATCAGAACTTTCCCATGCTTTCTCTGAACCTGGAGGGTTTTAATTTGTGTGTTAATTTGTTAAAAGTCTGTGACCTCTTTCTTAGCTGCTTAATACAAAACAGAAGGATTAAGAAATCAGCCATAATTGTAAAGTTGTCTATTGAGGAATAATTTTGTGGGGAATGATTTTGTAGGTTTAGCATGCCATATAAATTTGTTCTTACCTAGCTTTGATTAAGCATCTAGTTTAGCTCATCCTGTAGCTCTATCACTAGTAACTGACAGAAATCCTAAGAGGACAATTCCTTTCACTCAAGCTGACACCTACTGTTCTTTCACCTTTGAAGTCGCAGTATCCAGCTTAGATGAGCTGGTGACTTAATACATAGTTTGAATTAAAGAAAAGAAATCCATCCAGAATTTGAAGAATGGCTTTGGTTTCAACTTATAGGGGAAAGGTCTAGGACTTCTGTCTCCATAGTCTACTGAAGAGAAGGCAAACAGTGATACAATCACAGTTGCATGGGTTCTTAGGGGATGTAGCCTTTGATTTTATTTGTTTCAGTCTGTCAGGCAAGCATCTAATGGCTGAAGGGTGAAGTTGAGGTATGGTTTTAATTGTGAATAATTAAGGAATGGAATGACATATCAAGGGTGGTGATCAGTGCTTCACTACTGGCATTTTAAATTGACTCCTATTTGGTTACTTCTGTTTTTCTTTCTTTCTTTTTTTTTTTTTTAACTGTAACAAGAATTAATTCCAGAAAGCCCTTTGGTCTGTTTTTATGTTCTGTTTTGTTTTATGTTTTGTTCTGGGTTATTTTAATGCACCATACCCTCCCACCTTCTAACTAACAGTCACACTTTTCTCACTCAGCTTTAGCAAATTAAGGGTCAGGTAATCTACATTACCTGTAGTCAATGGAAAGAAATAGGAACTTCCATACAGATATTTTGGAAACAATTCTTGATATATGCAACAGCTGCCAGTGTGTGTGACCAAGCTGATCTATACGATCATCTATGGAAACAATAGTCCACACGCATAAACTTTATAAAGACAGGGGCCCTATGGAAAATGTAAAAGCTTATGCCTATGGAAAATGGTGAGAGCAATTCCAGAGAACCTTCAGGTACTGGCAGACCAGCTGGACCCTTCCATGCTGCTTTCCAAGGCCATGCTCCCTTCATGCTATTATAAAATTCAACATATGATCAAAGAGACAAAAGTTGCCTGTGATACTGCAAGGCAAATCACAACAAACTCAATCAAATGCTATTAGTGTAATTTAGATTAAATTCCTGCTGAAATACACACAAGAAATGACTACAGAAGCACAATGTGCAAAATGTAGTAAATTCCTGATACACAAATCATAGATTTGCATTTTTCTCATCTGTGATAATTCATACTTTCTGCAGTAAAAAGAACACCTGAAGCCTTTAGTCAGGTATAGAAACAGAGATGATAAGAACTGAGTAAAGCTCATTTTCTTTCAAATGAGCTGAAGGTATTATTCATCTACAGCATATTAAATATACTTTTCCTGAGTAAGAATTTAATATTGAAGGGTATGGTACTAACTTTGGTATAATACAAATGACAAGTAACAGCATGCCTCATTATTGCACTCTTACATTCAGTGACAGGATAATTTACCAGCTGTGCTCTTCTGCTCTGGTCCTCATACTGTACTTAATCTATGCATTATTGTACAGATAAGACCTCTTGCCCTTTAATTTTGATCTCAGACTTCTCTTCAGGTAAGTAATACCTCACTGTGCCAGCTACTCAGTTTTCTCCCATAGGTATAGAGGAAGGAGAAAATCTGTCTTTACAGCCTATCCAGCAGCACAGGTCTGCAGGGCACAGATTTAACCTCCTTTGGTCTGGCAGGAGAGAGATCTACTCTTCTCAAAAAAGAGGAGGTGAATAGTATTGAGCCTGAGAGTTCACACTTCAGCTAATGACTGTTTTTCCGAAAGCCACCTATGGGAAATATCAAGATTTCTTCCAATCCCTGCATGAGTGTGCTGCCTTATGTATGGAACAAGTGCAGTCCAACATAGCATATCAGTGGGATTTTGATGTTGTATCTTAATCTGTTCTTGCATGGCCTAAGTCCTCCAGCCTTTACTTCAGCAAAGAACCCAAAAAAGTCTATATAAATTTTGGTAGGATAAGGACAACCTTGTTGGTGAGCAAATGCACTGCACAGCAGACACTGAGACAGTGCTTAAACAAAAACTGGAATTCCTTTTCCATCACTTCTGACACTTTCTTCCCTTTTAAACCAGGTCAAAAAGATGAAAGAGTAGACTAAGCTCTGCAAACAGATCTGAAAACACTCTAAAGGCTTCTTTCTTTTTTTTTTTTTTCCTTTTTTTTTTTCTTTTTTTGATACATGGAAACAAAAGGTTATTCTGTTTTCAAGTTGTAAGGTTTTATTTGAAATTAAGGTGACATTGAAGTGCCTCTGCCCATGGAGCCATAGCATATATTACAATTACAACTGCAATTGCAATGCCTAAAATGCTCATTCTGCCTTTGGATGAGGCTACTTGGCAGATGATGAGAGCTCTACGTACTCAGATGACACACAGAACTTAGTCAAAAAGAAGATTTACACTGTGTTTTAACCTCAAACTGCGCACATCAAAAAACATTTCAGGGGATGACAGTGCTTTATTTTAGAATACAATCAATTTTTAATAAAATATATCTGGGATGTATTTTTCAGAAGAAAATTAACAAGGCAGAAGGGTGTAGCAAGGAAAGTCAGACTTCCTCAGGAAATCATTTTGCTGAAACTGCATTATCTCTAGAAAAACTGGAAAATTAAAATATTCAGAATGAGGTAGAATTTCTTCATGCTTCCTTTCCACAAAGAAACAAGATCCTAATTCACTCCCAAGAGAACTAATTCATTTGTTGTTTGTTTTGTTTTTAAAGGAGGATGTATATTCAGTCCCATTGGAATTGAAAGAACATCTCAGACCTGAATAAAGATGCATTCCAAAAGATGTCAAGAGGAAGGTTTTTCCAGAGCCAGCCTCTTCAAGAACTTGTTACAGCCAGTGCTTTCAACCATGAGCTTTAATAAGACCAGAATTTATACACAAACATTTAGAAAGCAAATAAAAAAATAAATAAGTGGGGGAAAAAGAGAACTTCACAGCATTCAGTATATTATTACGAGCACAGCGTTAGAGAAAACCATACATCTGTTTTATGGTTGGTTTATATTCTTCTCTTGTGTGTGCATTTTATGCACATAAAAATTAACAACCTTTCACTATCCATTTGTATTTATAACATCTGCAGTACCAATGGGTGCAGTTCTAGTTTCTATGTCCCAGGCTTGCTAAGCATCATAATTTGGAAAGAAAATGCCAGATAACTCTCCCGGGGAACATTCACTATGTCAACGTCTCTTGATTCCTAGACATCCTAATGTCACCAGTGGGAAGTCCATAAGGAAGAAAATCCCAATGGCAGTGAAGCAGGGTAAAGATAGAAATGCTGGCCTTTGTTTTTTCTGTTTGAAACAGTTGAGGTATAACTAAGTGCAGCCTGAGGTTGGAGTGGCCTTACTGCTTTGGGGTAAAGAACATATTTTGACTATGTATATGAAAAAGATCATTGAACTCAGAAAACTGTATTCATGCCACAACTGCCTCTGGTTACAACCAGAGCTGGCTGGATTCCCTCAAAGACCTGTTCTTCATGGGTACCTGGACAACAAGGACTTTCTATCCCAGTTACTTCTCTGGGGACACTGGAGTTCACCACCACCTTACAGGGAAAAAAACCCAACAAACAAACCAAAACCAAAAAACCCAAACCAATAAAAACCAAACCAAATATGAAACAAAACAAAACAAAAAAAACCAACAAACCCACACACACACAAAACACACCAAGACCCAGGGCCTCCAGAGAACCATCGGCACAAAGCTCTGAATTCAGCAAATGGGACTATTATTGTGATATTTTTATTATAGATTTAAAAAAAAAAGAAAAAAATCATAATTTTCTCCTCTGCTCCAAATTGCTGCAGTGAAAATGTTCCAGGTGGTGTGCAGCTGGTTCAATTCAATTATTTCCATTTGCAGATAGATTCTCTAGCTCTGAGGAAGTTGTTAGTTGTTTTGCTGATAAACTCAAGATTTCTTTTGAAACTGCTGCGCTGTGTGGGTGCAGGGGAGTATCTCCTGAGGGAAAATGAAATTTCTGATGAGCTGAATGCAGTAGTACACTGAAACTACATCTTCCTGGGGTTGCCATCATGCACTTTTATGTTAGCCCTTCCTCGGTGAGAACAGACAGAAGTGAGATGTTGGAAAGCTGTTTTCAGAGAAGTATTAGTGAGGAAAAGGGCATGCTACAAACTTCAGGTGAACCTTGAGTCAGTTGTACTGGGAAATCCTCTTCTCTGTGAGTAAAAGTCCCATATGTTTCAAAAGTGCACTGTACAAACCATAACATTTGATAAGAGTGTCTTTGAGACTGGGGAGCACACTGGGGCTATCTGTGGGCCACAGAAGGTCTCAGAGCACTCCAGAGGGACAGCCAACCCAGAAGCAGACCTTATGAACAAAGAGGAAATAGCCAAGGCCTCCATGTGACAGAGAAAAATGAATTTGGGTAGAATTTCCTTCATTTTAGTCCTTCTCATCAGCCGCGAAAATCCTGCAGGCCCACTTAGTTGTTACTGAAACTTTCCTACACAATTCTGGTGGCTCCTTTGCAGAGTTCACATCAGAGAAATAAGTCCTATATTTCAGCTTGAAAGTGTGTTCTGCCAAGAGGGGTTTCTGTTTGTTTGTTTGTTTGTTTGTTTGAGCAATATGAATAGCACCCAGCTTAAAAAAAAAAAAAAGGCATAAGCTTCATGTATTTATTTTGTCATGTTGGATGAGTTTACCTTGGCTAACATACACTCTCAGGAAATGAAATTAAAACTGCATGGAGTGGAATATCTCCAAAATGAGCAAAGCAGCAGAGGTTGTTCTTAGCAATCAATGCTGGCTTTGTGAACAGTGCAAAGGAGCTAAGGCCTGCTGCTACCACCTTACTTCTTGTCTTGGTATGACTTACAGTTAGTAACTTATAGGAAGAAAAATGCTAAAGTAAAATAGTAAATTAAAGGCATTTCTCTCAGGAGGAATGGAAATTGCCTTTCCTGCAGAGGTTAAATCTCCCCTACTATTCAAAAGCAAGGAGGAATGACTGCCAAAGAGGCAGAGCTGACAGGCTATGTAAATTGCCAGTGGCCAGTCCACATACACTTTCAGAGGGTGCTATCACTAAAAGCCACAGTTTCACCTCCCCGACCAAGCCCCTTGTTCTCCTCCACACAGTTCCTCGTACCAAATTAATCTCATTTTTTTTCCTTTCTGTTTTGCCATTTTAATTTTAAGTTGGAGCAGGTCCTCCCTCCACTAGGATCCAGACTGTTGAAGGGGTGGAGGAGCTACAGGGCTGGGAAAGGGGAGTAAGGAGCTGCAGGGGGCAAAACGCTGCTTTTTTGGTTCTGGAACCATCTACACTGGCTTAAAGTGTTTGTCAAGCACAGTTTTACTTCCGAAGTCTTGCAGACTTGGACTCTTGACTTTTAGTTATCATGTGTTCCCTTCAGCCCCTCTGACAGTACAGGACTCATTTGCAGGATCAGAAAGTTATAAAGAGCAGTTCATCCTGAGACAGAGACATAGAAATGTATATTTTTTTCTCCCTAATATTGGAGACTTCAGGTTTTTCATTATAATCATGTTCTCCAGATAAAATTAATACAGAGGTTTCTGCACATAAGAATACTAGTTTCTTACTCCAACAATACTTAAGTGTTACTTTATAATGATCTTCTGAAAGCAAGGAACTGTTGCAAAGACATATACAGCATAAAAATATGTTGCTTCATATTTTAAGGTGATCTTAGCAGCTAGAAAACTGTATACATTAAAATAATATGAATTGGTTATCAAAAAAGAACAATTATCAGAAAGACTCTTCACAGTGTTACGAAATGGAGAGTGCTATCCAAGTAATCTGGAAAAAAAAAAAAAAAAAATCTGCGCTCATTTTTCTACTGAAGTAACTGAGGCCAGACTGTACATGGCATGTACCTGCAGAATTCTGGCACTCCCCTTAAGAAAACTTTTCCAACTCTACAGAAATCCTGAACAGAATTATACAGCATAATAGCTTTGCTTTTGCTCTTTTGCATTACTGAAACCAGCTGTTAGAGAAGTACAAGGCTGTGATAACTAACAAACAAGTTTGGTTTCAAGCACGCAGCTATTTCACTGTTGCTTTCATCCATTGTCTCCAAGATGTTTTCTTTAGATTCTAAGATGCTGTATTCCAACCACCAATCCATCCAGACAGCTGTAGTCTGCTTCCAGTCCCAAATATGAAATGACTGAGCTCTTTCTTTCTAGCCCTTTGATATCAGATTTAGCTTCCTGATAGCACATTTGAAAAGACTAAAAGAAGTTGCTCTCTTTCAGAGAAGTATCTGACATTTTACAAACATCTGCCCTTAGCATGCTAACACAGACTTTGGGGGCTGTAATCGGCAAAACATAAAAGTACCTACAGGACAGTCCAGCGGCACTAAAATTTTTCTCTTGACTTCAAGGTATTTGGGAAATTATTTGTCACTTATATACAACAGAATGTGAAAACCTGATAGTTCTGTTTTGTTCTTCCAGATTCCAATATTTGGACTTCATTTGATTTAACAGATGCTTCAGTAAGTCTGGAATGAATACTAAAAGCAAAGAACAAAATTTCCCAAAAGTGGAATCCAGCACCTTATTGAAAATAATTACCACTAAACAATCTTCAGAAATTCATTTTTGGAAAACAAGAACTTCTCCTAAACTTTCCTATATAAACATCCACGCTTTTGAAACTTCATGCAGTCAGGTTGTCTCACTCTGCTGCAAAGCTGGTTAACCTTCCCAGGCTGCAGTTGGCAACTCCATCAGTTTTCTCCATCCAGTGAAGTCAGGAAGTGTGAAAGCTGGGGAATTGTTTCTACTTAAAGTATGTTTCTGATGATTCACATATGTGGTGTTCAAGATACGGGCAGAAGTCTGCTTTGCTTAGCTGAATATCAGAACCAGGCCTTCTGCTACTATCACACCCTCATAAACAGGTTTGGCTCAAGTTTCAGCACAGCTAAAATGGATGAAAACAAAACTACTTTTTATGCCTTGTGAATCACTACTTGACCCTGTGTCTTGCCTGTACTAGTCTAGGCTGCAACCTGTTTGAAGAATAAAGAAAAACCATTGAAAAACTTTCATTCCTTCATGGTGATTCTATTGTGGCATATTCTCCTTCATTTAGCTTCAGGCAGAAAGGACAATGAACATCTTGAAAAGCAAGATTTTGCCAGTTTTACCACATGCTTCTCACATTTTCGATCATTGTACCATATATGTGTCAGAAATAACCACACGGACTGTGAGTACCTCAGGCAATAGAAGTTTCCACGTGGCTCTGCAGTAGCTTTTGGAACAGAACCATGCTCTTAGCTACATGCCAGCTAGCAAAAATCAGCCCACTCCTCAGCCAAACAAGGGTTTTGATTACACTGCACTGCAGAAGATTCAGCTGAAGTCTTTGAGAGGATGCGACTCTCATGCTTTACATCACAGATGGTAAACTCAGAGGCTGAAGCCTTAGTGGAGCTTATGCCTGGTGTAGTGTGAGATCCTGGTTCTATGAAATTTGTAAAACCTTATCATATGATGTCTCAAAGGTCTCCTCTGTTCTGGCAGAGTGTCAGAGAAGGGAATCACTTAAAACAACCATGCAGTTCTATGCATGGCCTGCAATGGAAGGCTTACTATAGACCTGGGCTCTGGTATACAGAGAAGTATTTAAAACAGTCATTAGAAATATGTTGACTCTAATTCCTTTCAATATAAAATTCTAGGGAAGACCTTTTGATGGAAACCATGTTTTTCTAGAGGAATGAAAAATAACCAAACAGACCCTTTTTAAGAAAAGAAAAAGCATTAAAACTGAGAAGTTGACATGTCAGGGTGGGATGCAGGTATCTCAGCTGTGAGATACTTACACTTGCAGCAGATCCAATGCTCTCCCCCTGCTTCACCCACAGCAGGACCAAGTAAATTAATTTTTCCTTAACATGATCCAGGGTTTGCCCTTTTATTGTTTGAGTGAAGCTTGTCCTTGCTGCAATCGATCCATTATATTTATTTTCTCTCTTTCAATCCATTTGTCAAGATTTTTGTGAGGTTAACCTTCCAAAATTTTGCAGCCCTTCTCAGCTCATCTATGAAATGTCACAGACCTTTTTATAGTCCATTATACAGGTCACCAGTGAAACCTTGGAGCAGATCCTGAGGTGGCTCTTGGCAAAGCCCTGATCATCCTTCCTGACACTGAAGCATTACAAATACTGTCCACAACTCATCATACAGCTTTGCTCTTCATATTAGCTTTTCTTTTATGGCTGAGAACAGGGAGCTCTGATATTCCAGTCCCATTTTATATTTTCTGATCTTGTGACCATGATAAACCTTTACCTATATTTTTCTGACCCATTGTCAGAGAAATGTGGATAACGCTGTTTTCTCCTGTGCCTCACAGTAGTGTTGCAAGGTTTCATCGTCTGAATGTGAGATGTTCTGAAGAGAACTTTGGCAGGAAGTGCTCCAAATTGCTATGAGTACTAGTGGAGAGCATTCATCTACATAAACGGAAAGAGCATGATTTAGCTTTGATCTCATATGAAAGCTGAACTATTTAATTTTATTTCTTTAGGGAACACCAGCAAGAAAACAAACAGTAAAGAGATTCGTAAAACAAGGCACTATTCATGCCCTTCATACCAGTCACAACTCTGTTCAACTACTGAGTTCACAAGAACTTTAAATTCTTTCCTTTACCTCAAAACATACTCCTTTATCAACTTCATCTCTCAAAATTTCAAGATACTCCCCCTCAGTGCACTTGCAAACACCTTGCACTGAACTCCTCTGCCACCTGTGACTCTGATTTAGAGCATAATTTCATGAATGACAAGAGATGACCTCTCTCTTGCTTCCTGTGTGGGCTGCTCTCAGCTGACTTGTTCAGCACAGTTCTGGTCTTTATTGCACAGTGCTTTATCTTTATAGCTCTTATCAGACATTTATATCATTTTCCTCGTGTGCTGAGTATTATTGGCAGAGGGTCCTTTGTACAATGTATCAAACATATACTGGAAAATTGGTTTTGTCAATGATTCTGAATAGTTTTTTGGTTCTGCAGTCAGGCACATGTGATTTGTACTTGTTACTTTGCATGGACTTGGGCTCCAAATATAGAAAGACAACCACACTTTTCAAAACAGGTGAAGAAACAGGTTAAGAAGAATATTAAAAACCATATTAGAATGTAGGTTGCCCCTTGGTTTTGTATGCAATGAGCAAATGGATTTCCTTGCATCTCACATTATAAGGTATTTCTCTATTCCTCAAAATTTGTTGTCACTATTCTCTGAATCATTTCCAAATTTCCACAACTTCCTTAATGCATGAGCTACTTATACAACTGTTTGTTTTTAAGAAGCTTTGTTCGTAACTGGAGCAATGTTTCATATTCACTGCCATCATCATCATCCTCACTGCTGTTGATTGAAGACAATACTAACAATAAAGGATTATGTCATAAACAAAAGCAGTTTGGAAACTTCATGAATCCATACTTTATAGAATGCCCAGAAGAATTAGGAGGGTCAAGGTTGTCCTTCTACAGGTATCTATCATCTTCCTGTTTCAACAGGTCAGGCACACAGGAAAATACTGCAAGAGTTGATTTTTGGGGGTGATCACGTCCCGATAAAGGGAGTTCTGCCCTCCTTTACATAGTAGGGATTTGCCCCTCCATTGTACCCTTTCACGTGGGCCCCGAGCCCCACAGAGAGACACACAGAGACCACCAGAGAGGAAGCAGAGTGACAGTTTATTACATGGGCAGAGGTATTTATACTCTTTCAAAGAATCCTGACGGGTTCAATAAGAAGCTAGGGATAACAGCCAATAGGGAAAGGGTTAACTAAGGGCCAATAGAAAACTTAAACAGACTTTTATCAAGGACATATTCTTTCAGTCTCGGCGGGAGATAAGGACTTTCTCAAGGGATTTTGGGGAGAAGAAGCGGTGAGTCAGGGAAAAAACACAGAAACTCCATTTTAAACAACAGTAACAGTTTCAGTTTTTAAGGTGTTTAGGTTAGCTTTTTTTCCTTCTTCACCAGCCCATTTCTCACAAGACTTTTCCATTTCTGATATTGTTTGTTCACTGCCACAAAATACGAGCCACTGATGGATTTCCCACTACTCTCTGCTCTGTCCTCATGAGGGAAAGAACTTTGGATCCCTGCTCTACCTGGGGAGATTATCTCCCATGCTTAAAGGTTAGAGAGTCATAAACCACCAACAGGAAAGACCAGTAACCACCTAGATCAAGAAATCCCATGACTTCTTGGCAATAACACCTCTTTTTCAGGAACTGCACTCTATGAAAGGTGAACTGTATCAGCGCAATTTATCTTCACATATTACATCACAAAAAATTAACAAAAGCGATAAATCTAAAATATTCTACTAAGTGGTGTCTCAAGCTTCTTTTTCCCTCTTTCCCCTTTTCCTTCCATTACTTTGCTTACTCTAAAATTCTGGATTAAAAGTCTTCGAGAGAGGTGCTTTTTATGTCTTTGTAGAGTAGCTGGCACAATAGATCTGTCTGATCTAAACAAGGCCTTTGAGTGATACAGCAAGGCTCATGAATAGTGATTATTGCTTCCAACCACTAGAGAACTCAGCAGCTTTTACAGAGACGTTGACCTACTTATACTGTATATACAGGTAGTGCTTGCAGCATTTTATTAAATTGCTCTAACAAACAGTCAGAGAGAGAAATGTGGAGGATACCCAGCTATCCCGCAGGTCAAGAGGTGTACCAAGAAATGAGAGCCTGCAATTATAGCACAGGTTTTGTACTGAGACACATTACTGAGACCTTGAGATTGTCCTTGTGGGAGCTGAGGGATCAAATGTGAAGTACTAGCACTGTATCTTGTACCCAAGACATTTACTGATTTGATGGACTGAAAGAGATGGGAAATTAACTATTCAGAGCATGTCTGCCTTGCCAAACATTGTTAATGTAATCCAGATCTAGCACAGACCCACACAGAGTGACAAGTATTTGGCTTAACTCAGTATTTCTCCGACCCTCTGTCATTCATTCCACAGATTTCAGTCTCCCAGTTCAAGGTCCTGGAAGGAGCTTCTGAGATTTTTTGAAAATGATACAGCAGTCCAGATCTAAGGGTTTAAAATGCTGATAGACAGCAAATCTACTTAGAGTCTTTCAGTCTGTTTTCCCCTACTAAACTGTATCTGGCGACACGGCGGGGGGAAAAGTATAAATAGCAACCAATAGAAAGTGAGATGCTACAGAACTCCCTTTCATAAATGAGTGAATTTACAGAAAGGTAGAGGTAAAAAAACAAGCAAGAAAAAACAAATCAAACACTATGTGCCTAAGCTACATAAACTCGATGGAAGAAAGAAAAGAGACAGATGTCATACTGAAAAATAAACCACTAGGGTACTTACAAAAGTGACAATACTCCTACGGAAAAATATTGCTGCCTGGCTGCAACAGACATCAGACAGTGTTCTACAGGCAAAAATAACTGTCGTGATATTTAATGTCAACAATTTACCACCTCCTACAGAGTTGTCAGCAAATACATACCTAATTCAAAACATTTTACATTTGAAAACAAAAAACAGCATTGTGAAAATGAGTACTTAGCTGGATGACATTTAATAAGTAAAACACTGTGTTAGAAAAGAGCTGTTGTTGAATGAAACTGTACAGAATGAGATGCATGGCTAAACCTATACTACAAAATAAAACAGGGCAGGAGACATGGCCATGGGGATGACACCTTTAGTATTCATATCAGTGAAATCTCTTCCTCTCCCTAACCAGAAGATCTCATCCACTCCACCTATTGGGCGCAATCCTCAGTCTGTGCCCGTTTCCTGAGATGTGCCTCAACACCTATTGAGAGAATATCATCTGATAGGGCCAAAGAAGGGACAGGAAGTGTTATTCTGTATTTAACTAAATCAAGAAACCCCATCAAATTTTAAGCAAGTTTATCCTAAAATAACCTAGTGTCCCAAAGATATTGAGTCTTTTCCCTACTGAAAAGAGAACCATGGCAGGCCATGAACAGTTTGAGAATAAATTTTGCACAAGGTAATAATAATTTCCTAACTTCTCAGGATTTAAAAAAAAAAAAAAAAGTGTCTGCATTATTGATAGGGAGCACAAGTTTCTGGAGGTGATACTTCTGTACATGAAGTGTCTGCAGACAGTTGTAGTACAAGGTCCGGTTAGGGTTTGGTGGTAACTGGGGTTACTGGTAAACATTACGTGGTTCTACATGCTCATCTGAGCTCAGATCTGAGTGCGTGTTGCTAATAAAAAAGGGAAAAAGCAGGCCTTCAGGAAATCAGGCCAGATACTTGCAATACTATTTTTGGTTGCCTCACTTCTCTAGTGTCCAGTGTTTGATTTTACAGGTGGGGAAGTATTACTGAGGTTTTGCTTATTAGCAGAAACTTGAGAGATGGAACATGGAAAAATTGTTGCATGTTTCTGAAAATCATACTTCAAAGCTGTAAGTGAAATGCCTCTTGTGTGTATAATAGGGCTCCTGTGTTTCCATAATGTAATAAAATGTCAGACCTATCTTTCTATTTACAATAATTTGGCTGTATTAAATATGTGGTGGTATGTCTGAGGTTTTTGTAACTCATTTTTGGTAAGGGGAAAAATGGAAAGCCATAATCAACAGCAAGAGATAGAAAGTACTAATGTCAGCAAGAGTACAAGCTCAGCAGAAGGGAAAGTTTTTACCCTGTAAATATGCAGCTAACATATTAATCACAAGTCTATGTAGTCTTTGGCCAGGATCCAAGGATGAAAGATGCGTTACTTTTGCCAATAGAGGACTCTCCACCTCCCCCAGACATGTATGCTACAAAAAGATGTTGAAGATAGTTCTAAGAATAATAAAAGCAACACAGATATAATAGATTTAATATATAAACAGGAACATCCATAGCACAGACCACGTCTTAACAGTATATGTTATGGTTTACTTTCAAAAAGTGATTAAAGTATTTAATTATGTGCAGTGTATTTAAGAAAAAAGCCCAAAATATTATTAACTGTTTGGAACACAGCGATCTATTTTGCACACAGGCAACAAAGATACGGAAAATTTCCAAAAACACTATAGCTTGCAGGGGAGTTTGTATTTGCTTTGACTGCAAACAGTTTAGACACTGATGCTGGAAGGTCAGGTTGTGCTCTTCTAAATAAACATATCAGAACAAATGGAATTGCTATGAATTTGCCTTGGATTCAGTTAAAGTGTGATCTGGTCTATGAAATTCATCATGGGCAGTTATACAAGTTAAAATGAAGCTCCAATAATTTCTTTGTATTTTCTTCTGTTTTACTATAAAATTATATATTATTGGAAAAAAGATACAGCTAGTTTTCATTAGGAACCACAGATTTTAAGAGAAAGGCTGTTTATATTTATGTTTTAGAATCCCATGCTCAACTCTAATCAATTGTAATTTAATTGTAATTGCTTTTTAAGTTGCATTAAGCAGCAAAGTAAAACCAGTTCTGGTCTAAAAGCTCTCCAGACTTCTGCTCAGGTCGATATCCATTTTCCTCCAGAGACAACAAGGACAGTGAAAGAAAGACAGACCTGTGTGTCTGCAAACCTGGATTTTCTCAGCCTTCAGCATCTGATCAAAATCCCTTGCGTCCACTTTTAGGCCTTGTTTGAAGGCGCTGAAGGACGTAAAACTACTTATTGCCAGCCAGGGCAGTGACTGACCAAAGCCCTTCTTTCTGCTTCTGCCCAGAGATAGGCTCGGGCAGGTCCTGTCTGCCTTAGGAGCAGATTTCCTCATGATCAGGAAACCAGACACTTACAGGATACACTCTTGAATTGTGCAAGGTGATGGAGGAAAGAGGAGAAGACTTTTCTTCTCAGATATTGATTCTCATGTTCTGCCTGTTTGTGATGTGTGCTAGAAAGGAGAGAAAGGGAAAGGGAAAGGG
>VWZG01007548.1:74750-118375 GCA_013396735.1 Grallaria varia
CCCTTCCCTTCCCTTCCCTTCCCCTTCTTTCTAGCACACATCACAAACAGGCAGAACAGGAGAAAGGACTTTGCTGAGGCCAGGAGTCCTGAGAGGATGCGGTGTGCTCAGAGAGCAGGAACAGCCAGAGCAGTCCAAATAAACACACCACGACATTTATAAGTTGTATTGAGTGTCATTTTTCAGACCTGAAGCTGATGGCGGTTCTTGAGAGGCGAAAGCAAATGAGACCTATGGAGGCAGTGCCTGTTTGCCTATTTCAAGGGTCGAATGCCATCTGCAGAAGGCACTGAATTGTTTCTATGTCAGAGCCAGGGTTAGAGTCTGACCAAGGGTGGGTGATGGTCAGGTGCGCTGCAATGGTGTGTCTGTGTGCCACAAATGCTCAGCACAGACACAGGATGTCCCCAGCATCTTCAGTGCTCCACAGCACTCAGGTGATGGGGAGTTCAGGAAAGGATGACAGGACACCATTTTTCTTGGACAAGCATGTGCCAGGTTCTCAAAGACCCTCATGCAGGGAAATAGAGTTCAGCATATCAAACCCAGTTAGATGGAGGGCTGTTACAATTTTAGCTGTGTCTTCAGGAATTCAAAGCATATAAAAAGCTAGCCCCAGGCCCATAAATGAAACTGGTCAGATCCCAAGTCCAAGTTGCTGGTATGCCCATGTTCATGCAGGTACACTCTTTGTTCACTAGGACTCTCATCACTATTTCGGCCCTATCAGTGACAACATCCCCATGCTCATGTCAATCCCAGGACTGTATCTGGGCAAAGACTGGGAGACTATGGGTTGTCACAAATGAAAACCATGTCAAGAAGCCTGCTGGAAAAAGGTACAGGCAACAACATGTCAGCACCTGGGGGCACTGGCCTAGGTTTTTCATATGTATAAATGTGACCAGGTACAGAACTAATCTGATAAGCAGTCAATCTATTTTAGAAACATGCACTTCCAAGGAGTATAGATCAGGAAAAATTTAATTTCAGCCTAAGGTAAGGAGATAAATTAGGATCAAGCCCTTGAAAACCTATTTCTCTTCACTCATGCCAAAGAAAATTATCTAAGGAGTAAACATCTATCACTCAGACACTTACTATTAAGTTACATGATTCCTACTATGAGGCATCTGAATCTGATTATATGAATCAAAATCTTTTAATTTGCACAATTGGCTGCAGTGCTGAGGACTGTGCATTGCTCTCTCAGTTTACCTAGCTGCAGTTGCAGTTAAGAGTGATTACCTCCTCCTGCAGCAGTCAGCAATCATAAACATTAGTTAGTGAATGTGGCTGACAATAGTTCTGAGGAGAAAAGGGGTTGTTAATCAAGTCTGATATTCAAACCGGTTCCCTCTATTGTGTTTTAAATATAGGAAAACACGTCAAGCAACAAAAAGTAGGGGAGCTGCAAACATGCCACCAGTAGCTACCACTAATGTTTACTCTACATGCCATGGCAACCAAGTTATTGTGGCTGTCTCTAACCCTAATACGAGCCCTTGTTTTAGAGGCTTACATTACCACCACTATTGAATTGCCAAGTTTCAGGCTTCTGCCTCTGAGAGAAAACATCCACCCTTTCTAACTCGACCTCCCCCACCCAAGTACTTGTGGGATCTTCCTAATGAACCCATCCATCTTTGCTTGGCGACAATTCAAACATGTCAGTTCTTTGAATGGGAGGAAATATCTTTAAAACATTTAGGAGTTTCAAAGCACCATTAGGATATCTTTACTGATTTAACAAAAATTAAAAAACCTCAACCAATGAATCAACCAGAAGGGGAAAAAAAAAAAAGCCCAGAAGAAAAGAAAATGTCAGTGATGACTCCAGTTTTTACATCTTCGGGTAAAAGTGGTATTTTATATTCTTATTTTAGTTCTAATTAAGATTTTTTTCTAACGTTTTTGTGAAGTGGAAGAAGTATGTAATCCCTGAGATAAATTTATGGAATAGTGCTGTTTGGGGAGAGGCAGGAAACCATCCTTTTGTGCTTCTTGCCACATGTGGCCTATAAGAATGAAAAAGGTGACAACAGCTGGGAGCAGTGGCAGAGGGATTGCATTTTTCAAGTTGTCTGAAAGTCCAGTTTCTTAGATTGGGGAGGGAGTTCACTCATGACTATGCACAGAATGCTGCCACTTGTACTGTGAGGATTTGACTGCTTTCTCAGAAAAGTGTATCAGTCAGAAAGCAGAAGAGAAATGGGCCTGGTGTAAACTGAACAAATTTTTTTTTAAAGGTTCACTGGGAGAAAGCAGACTGCTGCTTACGGGTGATACAGGAAGAATACTTTGTACAGGAATTAATTTGTAAAAGTCTTTTAGCAGCACTGGCTAAAGAGGTTGAATAAACAAGATTCAATATTTTGTTTTGAGCATGGCACAACTCTCCATGAGATTCAGCTTGTCCAGAAAAGGGGAGTCTTAACTATAGTCACCACAATACGGATATGTACTTTCATAGGTTACTTACAGTGCTGGTGAAACTTCTGTGCCAAGAATTTCCTCCTAAGGGACCTCTAATACACTGCATTATTAAAAAGAGACATTTTCCTTTGTAGGAGGATGTGGTAATGTACAGAATCTTCAGCAAAATGAAAAACACAAATCTAAATACTTATTTTCATACAAGAGTAATCTGACGGCTCAGAAACAAAATGGTGTTTTTTCTGTGTCTTAAAATACTGTAGGACTCTGTGAACATTAGTAGCATTTTTGAAACCATAAAGAATAAACAAAAATTATATTAAATAGTTTGCCAGATAAAAATACCTTTTTATTATCCAGTACTTGTAAAGAGGAGAAATCTTAATAGATAATTTTTATCAATTCATTATTATTATTGCTGCTGTTGTTTTCATTGCTGTTCCTGCTGTACTGTTATTTCTGAGTCTATTTTATACCACAGTCAAGGCTGATGTTTCACTAATTTGTATAAATGATCCATAAAATATACATAATAGATTACTGTTGCTACAATACTTTAGAGTTTGAAAAAAGGGAGAGGCTCTTCACATTGAATGTTTTCTCAAAGGGCTATGGAGGAGGAATAAAGTGTGAGCAATCCTCCTGCCTCCATGGCACAGCTCTGTGGCTGCACAGGGACCAGGTGGGAAAGTTTGTCACTTAATATTTTCTTCTTAGGTTTTTCAGTCCTTAAAAAGGCTATGTTTATTGTACTCTTGTACTAAAGTGGAGAAATAGGAATCTCCTCTGCCCATCTGAACACACAGCAAGATGTTTACAAGGATAAGTAGGAATAGTTTCAAGCTAAAAGAGATTAGGTTTAGGTTAGATATTAGAATGAAATTCTCGCTATGAAGATCTTGAGACACTGGACCAGGTTGCCCAGAAAAGTTACTGATGCTCCATCCCTGGAACTGTTCGTGACCAGGTTGGATGGGCTTTTGAACAACCTGGTCTAGTAGAAGGTGTATTGAGTGCCTGGGATTTCTGTCAGAGGCTTAACACACTTCTGTACTGGCTATGAAATCCCTTTTCATCAATAGGTGTCTTTAAATGTGGGCTGGTGCCACACCCTGAGTCCTGCTGTCTCATTCTGGGCTAGCAGCTGGTCAGCATCTGCCATGGCTCCAGTTTGAAGGAATTGTGGTGTGGTAGCAAAAATGCACTGAAGCAAGGGAAAGAGAGAAATGTGCCTGTCCTGGCTGGGTACACTGAGGTCAGGACTCAGCTTGGTCAAGGAAGGGAAGAAACTCCCAGACACTCAGGTATAGGCAGCCACTTCAATGCAAAGTACTCTCCCAAAAGTGTTAAGGTAGAGATCTTCCACAAATCCATTTCTCCCTGTGGGAATCAAATCATAACTAAGCAGAACTAGGCAAACCAAACATCTTGGCTCCTTCCTTGCTGTCAAACCTTTGAAGCTAATGCACTCAACATTTTGAATTATCCAATGGGAGGCTACAGAAAACCAAACTCCCCTTGGTCAGGGGTAGGCCAGAGCCATGGCAGTGTTACAGTGCCTCAGCCTCCACTGTAAGAAAAGCAAGGATGGAAAAAAACCCAACTTGGTTCCAAAACATCAATGCTCTGATGCCAATATATCAAATAAGATCATGTAGTAAGGCCAGTTTTATTCCATGCTCAGCCTTAGGTCATATAAAAGCCCTCACATCTAGGTCATGTAAAAACCCCGGATCCCTGTTAATCCTTCTGAACACTTCTTTGAGACAGGTGAATAACGTTTCTTGTTCCCAGGTGTCAAAGCTACGGAGATTAATCTCTCACCATGCAGACAGAGTGAAGAAAGATTAAAACTGCAGGGACTTCGTCAGCCTATCCATCTCTGAAGTCCAGAATCCCTGGGCTTACCTACTGCCATGAATCTGAGTATTTGCAGTGTTGGTTTAGCCCCTAAGTGTGGCAAATAAATCTACTCCCTGTATGATGTTTCTGAATGAGGATTTACATCTGTTATATTTCCAAGCTGATACAGAGGCCTCCATCTCACCTTCTACTCTTACCTACCCAGATTTCCCTCTTTCAGTGTGCATCAAATGGATGTCGGGAAACCTTGAGACAAACTGAGAGCCCCTTGATGATGTGGCAAGGTTGGAGATCAGCCCACCCTGGAGGAGAACCCCACCTGTAGCTGAAGAGCCTCGCATGGAGACAGGGTATTCCCTGCCATGGCCACACAAACCTGGTCTCACCGTACTCCAAAGCATGGTGGAGAGCACCTGGTCCTCTCTCAGCACAAACACATGCAGGGTTACTAAAGGAGTTTTTGCTGCTTTCTTGGGTGACCAGGGACAGAAAGGAAACAAAAACTAGAGAAATGACAAGAATTGTCCATCTGAGTTTTTAACAATATTATCCCCACATAGCTTCAGCAAATTCATGTAGAAGTTGAGGGCACATGTGTATTTCCCAGCAAACGCAGAGAAGATATTTACAGTGCACCCCAGGGTCCAGCTGGTATACTGGAAACATTTGACAGACAACAGTATCCTGTCCTTCTGGTTTCATTGCAAGTCCTTGACAATGCTGCCACTGTTTGAATTATTGCCTTTGTCTTAATAAAAAACGCCCTGAGGAATGATGGTCCCTACTCCAGCCATTGTTAAGGATGTTTCATTTTTCAATCCTGTGGACACTATTCACAAACTAGACACCAAAACTCACTGTTCATAGCTACATCCCTGTGCTCTTATCAGGTCCTCAGCTCACTTCCCTGTTTCCTTCTCATCACTAGGCTTCTTCCAGTATCTTTCTTCTCTGGATGTTCAGAAAGTGTCTGACAGGGAAGAAATACCTGGATGTCCAGTCTGACAATGAAACTCTGCTGACCATGGAGTGTTCACATCAACTAGTGAGAGAGAAAATATTCAAGAAAATGTCCATGAATCCATTTCTGGCAATCTAGGTAACCCTACAGGCATAATATTCACTCTTCACAAAGATGGTATGTTGGCTCTGATCCTTACAAGACCCAGAGGCAAAGAAACATTATCAACAATGATGAAGCAGAGTCAGTTAAACATATTAGCTGAGGCTTGATCAGAAAGACTTATTTTCAGTCGGGAGACAGCCACTAGGAGCCAGAACTCCATGGACCTATCTCTTACTCTCCCTTTTTGTCTACGTTCGCATGGGTTAAACAAGTTTATAATGTTCAGACATGGGATATAGTTGCCAGTGACACCTGAATTGCAGTTAATTCTGACCAAAAACATGATCCAAGGAAGAGTTGACAGTGAGTGGAAGGAAGGGCAAAGAATCTCAATCCTTGTATTTGCTGGCAGCTGAAAAGGCAGCAGACGTCTTCATAAAACAGCTTTCCCCCTCTTGGGCTGACACAGTGCTGTCAGATTGAAAGGGCACAAATGCCAACTGTGCTGCCTGACATGCTTTAGCAGGGAGAAATGCTGCAGCCTGTTTTTGGCAGCATGATTTGCTGTCATAGGATTTCATAGCCTTGGGGTGCAATTACCAAAAGCTCTGGCGCCTGCCGTGTTCAATCTGTGCTTAGGTACAATCAGTGGGTGGTACCCGAGGGGTAACCAGTGAGGGACATGAGGGTGAGAGCATGTGGCAACCATCCCACCCCACACAGAGTCAGCACTGGGATGTGGACATAGTGCAGGGACCACGAAGCAGGCAGTGTAAGTTGTGGCTCAGGTTTGGTCCAGGTGGCTGCTAAGCCTCACCAGCTGCATGTCGGACTGGGAGAGAGGGGATGAATAATGAATGTATGCAGTAAGGCCAGCTTGAAGGTAAAATAGGAATGAGAGAGCAGAATGGGGTCTGGCAATCTTCCAAGGTTTTAATCTGTAGCTTTTGTTTTATCTGAAGGCCTCTGATCATCCAGGTGAGAAACAGATAAGGGATCTGCAATGTTTCCTGTGGGTGCTATGCAAGTGGAACAAGGTGTCAGCCCATCATCTATACTGGTTTTGGCTGGAATAGGGTTAAGTTTCTTCTTAATGACTGAGTTCTGGATGTAGTGTGAGAATAATATGCTAAGACACTGATGTTTTAGTTGTTACTAAGTAGTGCTTACTCTGTGTCAAGAACTTTTCAGTGTTTCATGCTCTGCTAGCAAGCAGATGCACAAGAAGCTGGGAGGGAGCATAGACAGGACAGGTGACCCAAACTGGCCAAGGGGATGTTGCATACCTTGGAATGTCATGCCCTGTATATAAACTGGGGGAGCTGGCTGGAAGAAGCCAATTGCAACTCAGGGCTAGACTGGGCAATGGTAAACAGGTGGTGAGAAACTGTATTGTACATTACTTGTCTTTCTTGGGAATTATTCCTCTCTCTCTCCTTTTCATTGTCATCATCACCATTATCACTATACTTTATTGCAATTATTAAACTGGTTTTATCTCAAGTTGTGAGTTTTACCTTTTTCCAATTCTCCTTCCTGTCCCACCAGGGTGGGGGAGCTGAGTGAGTGATCAGCTGGTGGTACTTGGCTGCTGGCTGAGGTTAAACCACCATCCCAGCTGCTGGCTGCACAGATTCTGTCCCTGCAGCCCACCAGTGTAACAGACAAGCTCTGAAGTGAAGAGCTGTGCTGGCCCTAAACTGTGATATCATTGGGTTGTAACCACACACGAGGCTTGTCAAAGCACCTCTATTTTAAGCCGGTCAGATGGAGATGATCCACTGAAGTCCTGTCAGCTAACTTGGCCTTCTATGTGTGTAAGGACTCCCACAAAGACATGAAGACAATTCTGTAAATGAGACTTTGCTTTCTCTTGCATCCTGCAAGGGGGACTCATGGTAAAGCTAGTTCCACTCTATCTTGTGTTCAAGGTCCCAGTTCCACTCTGCACAATTCTAGGTTCATTTAAAAGCACTCAGTAAATAACATCTCAGAATATGTGTCAGATATTTTTCAATCTGAGAGTAGTTCAGCTTGCTTGCTTACAAAATCTCAGAATATTTTTCTCTGCAGTCTATGCAGAGAAAAAACATAGGAACAGCTGATGATCTTTTTTAAGACTTCCTTTACTGAAAAAATCCTGCGCTGATGAGGGATGTTACTAAATATAAAAGCTGGTCTCTACAGTGGCCACATTAACAGATTGCTAATTTTCATGATGCGAAAGTGTCTGTGCAGAGCTGCAAAGAGCAGAAGATAATGAAAACTTTGGAATCAGGTAGAGGTGACCAGCAGGACCATGAGTCAGTAGTCACTGTACATCCAGTCAGAGCCAGCACAATCTGGAGGAACCAAAACAAACACTGCAGTATTTTTGGAAAGGGAAGGCTGGCAAGCATAGCTTTACCTGGGCAAGATGAAATGCAGCAGATGGGAAGATCCTGAGGGGGAGAGAGACTCCAAGGTGGGAAATTAAGCCTCATAGTCCTTTACAATCAACCAGGAAGTTGAGAAAACTCAACTGAAACAGTACAATGGCAGTAGCTTCCCTCCTGCCCTGAAATACAAGCTCTGAAATCATGCCCCGAACCCATGAAGATGTGCAGATACAAGGGACCAGATTCAATGGACCAGTAGCTGCGTGTTTTACACAGAACTTGCTGGGAGCTGCGGCATGCAGCCAGCCTTCTCCTCTTTGGCCCTGTAAAGCTTCTTCCTGTGAGGAGTTCTGTTCACTGTGAGGAACTCAGAGTCCAAAACTAAGGGAGTTGTGGGAGACACTTTTGTGTTTTCCAGGACTTAGACTATCCAAACAAGTTGCCAGCAGTTAGGCCGAATGATTCTTGCTCAGAAGTGAGACAAAAGGAAAGCCGTGTCTGTTGGTTTAGAGGGGCTGTTTTTGTCTTACAGCTTCTGGAAGGGATAGATGTGGGTGAATGGTTAATTCTACACTTGGCCATTATCTCAGCTAGCTTTCTCAGTAAGAATAAGCTGAGATCTACCCTGAAAGCCAGCCTTTGTTGAGAATGGGGAGGACAGAGTTACAGAACTGGGAGAGCTGTGAGAGTTCAGGGATGAGCAAAAGGGAAGGCACCTGAATCAGATATTGAAAATCATGGTTCTGGAAAGAGAAGATGAGTAGAACAGTATCCACTGCCTCATGGTAGGCATCGAAAGCATCCAAGGAGATAGTCAATTTGCCCAGCTTGGGTTTGCCCAGTGAAATGGTAATGGTAGTGAAATCAAATACACATCAGCATCACCAGGATGGGCTCCCTGCTCCCCTGCATAACCTTGCTTCAGTTTCCTCCCCCTACCAAGAGCTGAGGGCAAGGAACTCAATCAAAATTACTGTGAAGAGCAAATCAAGAAAAGGGTAGAACAAACTGACGGAGGGAAGGGAAGTTATTAACATGCAAATCAATGTACATAAGTCAGGGGGCAAGGGGAATCTCAGTTTAATTCACGTAACAGTGTGGAGACGTGAGGGCCAGAGCTGACAAGAAATTAAACAAAGATAATGCCTATGTGTTATGTGTGTTTGTGTGCTTCATAATGCTTCAATAGGGGACAGTAAAGGAATATAGATCCCTGTGGGCTGTAACATTTGCTAAAATTACTTTTCTTAACATCTTAGAGTGTCCATTCCTGCACACACGTGTTCTGACAGGCCATCCAGACCCCAGTACACAACACGGGGAAAATGCCCAGCAGATTTCTTAGAAGGAAGGTTTATTGTAATTACTTCCAGCTAAGAACACTTAATCTGCACTTACTTGCTAAGTAATGTTGACTTCCTGATTTTTATGTGAAAGAGATTTTATTTCAAAGGCAGACCATAAAAGTGTATTCCCCAATCTCCCTTCCCAGCAGCCCAAGCAATACAGCACTCCAAAACTGTCATAGGCTGAGGTGGGGATATATTTTCTGAAAACCTGTTGTTAAAATATTGGCAGCACAAGCCTGCTGCAACATCACTCATTCCAAACAAAAGGACACACAGACATGAGAAGATTAAAAGGTGAAAAAGAGAAGCATATTTTGATTTCCCAGAGAATACAAGATATGCAAGAGTTGTGTTTGTGGAGGACTGGCAGGACAAGGATTCGCTGAACCAGGAGCGGCTGTCATAGCAACCACATCCAGGAAGAGAACTGGTGTCAAGTCAGACATCATCTGGAAGGAAATTTCCCTGCTCAGAGGAACATTGTTATAGAAGGAAAACTTTGGAAGATGTTGGTTAAGGCACCTTCATAAAACCTGGAGGATATAGGTGAAGTCTCTACCAGAAAGCAGTGATGCTTTCTGGGAAAGGCAATTGTTTGAGAATGAGCCTGGTTCATAGGCCTGGCTCTGCCTTTGGCTTGCACAGGCTGTTCTTGGCAAGACTACATGAGTGTCTGCTTCATTTTCTTTGTCTCTCAAATGAGGAGAACCATTAAGTACCTTCGCAAAGTCTATTGAGACCTGTCAATGGAAAAATGCTGTATATGCCGACATGAGCACCAGGAAAGATGCACAGGCTTCATTAATGACTTCTGTTTTTCTAGATGGTGCATGCCCAGACACATATTCAGTGGTGCCCTTTGCATCCCTTGTGGGGTAGCTTTTGCACGGTCCCAGAGTGTAGCGATATGAAGAGCTGCTCAGCAGTGACTGCAAAGTAGGTTGCCTTGCTGCATATTTGCTGCTCAGTGTGGAAAGGCATAGGGCTTTTCTAGAGCCCTGGAATAGTTGCTTTCAGCATGGGCTAAGTGAGACAAAAGGAAAGCCGTGTTCACCCATGTGCACCAAACGCATTAGACTCCCATGCCCTGGAAGAGAGCAGGGCAGAAGCTGGGTGGCTCTGGTGACACATGCTGTAGTGAAGAGCTGACATTATGTTCACCTGGTGGGTGACAGCAGACAGCGGGCACAGCTGGCTACCCTGGGACCAAAACCATCCCCAAATCAGCCTGCCTCTATAGCTCCACCCATGCCAGATCTCACATTTGTGCAGACTGCCCTGTCTATGTCTGTAAGGAGTGTGTAGATCCTGATGCCTTGCTGGTTGTATCCGCCTGTGCTCACTTTCATCTTTTCATGCTCCAGTCCTCTTGCAATGCCAAGGCTAGTTTATCTCAGCTCTCAGAGTGCACATGCCCAAGGCCATGAGCCACTGCTCAGAGATCACAGACTCACAGAATATGCCAAGTTGGAAGGGACCCACAAGGGTCCACAAGTCCAGCTCCTGGCCTTGCATGGGACTCCCCCCCAGAGTCACACCATGTGCCCCAGAGCATTGTCCAAACATTGCTTGAACTCTTTCAGACTTGATGTTGTTACCAATTCTCTGGGGAGCAGAGTATCCAACCACCCTTTGGGTGAAGAATTTTTTTCTTGTATCTCATCTAAATCTCCCCTGAGAAAACTTCAGGCCATTCCCTCAGGTCCTGTCTCAATATAATTCATTTAGTTTCTTTAATTTAGCATAGCTGAGTGTATAAGATGTATTCTTATGAGAAATCTGTTAATTCACTTTTAAATTCAGCCCTTTCACCTTGAGAACAAAACGCTGTTATTGTGCTGAACTGTAGGATGCTAAGAATAAGTGGGTACTTTGTCACTAGCAGTAACACTTCAGAAGGCAGTCCAATTTTCTTCTTGCCTCCCTCAGGTTGCTCCTCCATTGCTAAATCTCCCCAGCACATCACTTCATCATATTCAGCTATTTTTAGATGCCCCTTCTCCACAGGCATTTGATCCACAAATCAAAAAAGCTATGGAGTCTCCCAGTGTTATGGAGATTTTTGGAGGTTTAGTCTTGAACTGAGATCAGACGATAGTTGAGAATTCCTTGACTTTTTTTCCATTAGACATGGGTCACAAGGCAGAATCCATGCTGTGCCTGTAATCCAAAGCCTCCTTAAGAAACCTCAATTTCTGTCAGGTCCCAGAAAAGAAACATCTCAGACCTAAGGAATAATAGTGCAATGAGGCCTATTATCCTAAAGCCAGCTCTCATATTCTGTGCAGAAAGCATAGATTTCTACCAGATTCTAGTTTTTATGTTGATAAAGTCAACAGCTATATCCTTGAAACATTATCACAGCATGTTTAATATGTTTATGGGCATTTTCTGTTTCTCTTGTATTAATTTTTGATACAGAAGTGTACGAAGGAGCCAAGAGATAAAAAGGAACGCTGACAATGTGGGAAAGCCATTACGATATCCTTCAACTACTTGAGGTGACATTGTTTCCGTACAAAACAAATTGCTTATCACAGATTCCATTACTCAAGAGACAGTAAACAGTTGCCACAATGCATTCCTCATAGGCACTAAAAGGGTCATCAGGACATTTGTCAGCCTCACTTGATTTTTGGGGAGGAACTTGTTTTATGCAATTAAGTCTGAGCAACATAGATGTGTTTCTTTTTCCTTTTTTAACCCATTAAGAAAATGTAGGTGGCTGTAGATGCTGGTAGGAATTCAGAAAATTGAAGTGAGGAGATTGATGAGGGGTAAACAGGTGCAAAGATAGAGGGAAGTGGGCAGGAGAAAAATAGTGTTACTATGGAAAACATTTCCTCATTATTTGAAGTATCACCTCTTTTTGTGGTGTCCTGAAGAACAGCTGGTATACAGGACAGTTAGGGTGGCAGCCAGTCCAAGCCTATAGACTTAGCAGTTTAGCTCCTAGAACTGTCAGAAATGCTGTACAACATATGCAGAAAAGTTCTCAATCACTTCCTTTTTATTTGCTCGTGTCATATGTGCCAGGGTTCAGTGGTCTACATTCATCAGATGCGAGGTATCTTGGCCTCTCTTTGAGGCCATGATGTAAAGGAGAAAAAGATCTCCAACTTACCACTGTTCCTGTGATCTCTCCTCATTCACAGTGTTGCATCTGGTTAAAGCATCATCCCAAGGTCAGCACGAGGGAGCAATGCCTCTGCTACTTAAAACACTGGAGAGCTTAAAACCACCTGGCCCAGAAGCTGGGTTGTGAATTGCTGTATATCTTAAGCAATGCATTTAGGGTCTGTCAGCACCTTCACCCTGCATTGCCATGAATGGAAATAAATGTTCAGATTGACTGAAATGGCTCTAAGCAGCTCGGAACATTTTGTAATTGTGCTGAGGCAGCTCTGAATGGTCCTGCTGTCTGAGCAGCAATGAAAAAGGAACAGCAGGCTTTGCTTCTAAGTACGTTTGCTTCTTGACTGCTGAAATCATCTGTCTGAACGAGGCTCAGACAGTAATGTTTCCTAATTAAATAAACCACTGAAGTGCCCGGCACTGAGTGCTGCATTCGTGGGAGTTTTACTGTGGCTCCCAAAGGAAACTGCATAGGAAATAGGCTGCTGAATCTTTTGTAAAAAGCATTTACCTTTTTCAAAAGTACAGTCTTGAAATGTCCATGCATGGAGTGACAGTATAGCAGTGAATATGGCGACTTACATCACGAAGATCAATGTCTTGTAGGACTAAAAAGTGAGG
This sequence comes from Grallaria varia, assembly GCA_013396735.1. NCBI lineage: Eukaryota > Metazoa > Chordata > Aves > Passeriformes > Formicariidae > Grallaria > Grallaria varia. The sequence goes on from VWZG01007548.1 coordinate 87,599, forward strand.
AGCCAGGAAGAATGGAGAAGTATCAATCTCAATAAAAATTTAATTATTTCTCAATCTTCCTAACACTGGATAAGCTGGAGACAAAACCACCTCTACTGCCTGGAACCGAAGTTACTGAAAAACTGAGTATCAGCCATCTACTGATGTACATGAGTCTCCTCATGCAGTGTTTGGAATTTCTATACCAATTATTTTCATTCAAGTGCTTAAAGTTTCGTATCAACATTTCTTAAAAACAAATTTTCAACTTATCTTACTTGCAGACAGCTATCATTTTGCAGCAGTTTTTATCTAGTCATCTGTCAGATCTCTCCAATTGCTAGTTTGATAGCTGCAAGTTAAACATAGTAACACTGGAAGTCACAGGTCGCACAAAATCAGCTCCTGGAAAAGTATGTTTCAGTTATATGACTCCATTAGCTAAAATATCTTTCAAATTCTCCTTGAGAGTCAGACTGGCCCAGAAAGCTGCCCTATAATTCACGTTCCTTGATACTGACAGGATGAACAGGCAGAACAACCTACAGACTGAGGAGCTGTGAAACTGTTCACCAGTACATGACAAAACCAGAGTCCCTCCTCAGAAGGAGGTGAATACCACTGCTGCACATTGACAACAAATGCAGATTGATTAATATTTCATTGCAGAGCTAAACATTTAATGTGATTGCCCTTTGAAATGTCACTGCACATCTGGGCATGGCCGGCTTTGTTTTCCACACACTACTTTTAAAAAGTTAACTTCCTCCCTCTTAGCACAGATGGATCTGTTGCCTGCAGCCAGGCCAGTCCAGTTGCTCTGGGACTTTAAGTTAAATAGGTATTAGTGATGACTACAATGTCAGTGTTGCTCATGGGTCATCAAGAGAGGGGGGTGTAATTCCTTCGGAACTGAAACACTTAATCTTTTGGTAATGGATTTTCCCAAACAAGGTACTTTGATCAGTTAGTGAGAAAGAGCTTGTAACCTTCCAGAAGTGACAGCTATGCTCTGCAGCAGCAAGTTGTACCAAAGGTCTGGAACATGTGATGTGGAGAATCGCAGCAGATACCTCACTCACAAACATGCTTTTGAGAAGAGGCACTTTCTGGGGTGTAAGGCATACAGAGTTGCTGCAGTCAGCATGCAGGAGCAGGGTATAACAATTTCTGTGAGTTCTGGTTTTAACCAGAGAGAGGTAGCTGTAGTAATGCACTCTAATGTCTTTTTAATTCCTCTATAATTAGGTATTAATCCCGGAAGTGTAGAAAACAAATGATATGTTGACAGCTACTTGAAAACAAATATCTCACACTGCAATTCTCAACATAGCCACTGAGCTCCAGGCAAGAAGTGTTTCATCATTACAAATGTACTGTCCTAATTACAGCTCGTGTTTTAACTGAGGTTTCCTTTCTCCATTTCCCTACCAAAAGATACTACCATTCAGTAAAAGAAAGTTCTTTCCTAACCCTTACTTTTTGTTGTGGAATTACTATATTTTAGGATGGGACTCAGGGGCTCTACTGATAGATTGGGAAATATTTGTCCTAGGCGGTGCACAAACAGAAGGCTCACTGATACTTTTAGTGGTATAATATGAAGGAAAATAATCCAAATGCTTCATATGGAGAGCTGCTGAGCCACAGTGAGTCGTAAATGTGGAGTACCCACTATCCCCCTGTAGTGGGGTCCTCAGTAAACCCCCCAGTATATGGCTACGTTTCTACTTTCTATTCTTTGTCCTTTCCATCTGGTAGCAGAAAGAGTCCCTTTGGACCCACCCAGCCTGGTAATATCAGCCAAGAACTGCAGCTTTACACTGAACAGCAGATTTTACTTTACATCCTTTGAAATGTTCATTATGTTATTTAGTGAACTTTTCATTTTCTTCCTCTGGAACAGGCAAGATAAGGATGCATAGCTGACTTGCTTTGCAAAAAGAGGTGCTTTATTGTCCAAAACCCAGCAGCTTGTTTATCTGAAAAATAAATACAAACCATTATTTTATTGAGAGCTTCTGATCTTTACAGACATAACTCCTAAAAAATACTAATTGCCAATACTACAGGTCATATAGATCTGGCATTTGTAGAATCTTGTTTTAGTTAATTCTCAGATGGCAAGAAATATTCAAGTAAGTACAAAACCAAGAAATATATAGAGACTTCTTTTGCTTATAAAAGGTATGTGTGCCTGTGTCTGTCTCTGTGTAATTTTTTTTGCATAGGAAAAAAGATGGACAGTTTACCAAAATATAATACAAAGCCAAAAAAAAGATAGCTATGGCATTTTGCCCATTGAATCTGTTCCTGAGATAAGTCAGTGGACTATTTGCCAGAGGATCCCATAGTTTTTGGATGAGGGTTATGGAGTTTGGTCCAAGTCCATTGAAATGAATGAAATTCTTAACAGAAAACAAAGTATTCACATGAACTGTTTGCTTTCTCTTTAACAACTACCATGCTTTCAAACATCCAAGGTTTTGAGAAGTGGTCACATCTGACAGAGCTTTAGGGAACAGGATAAAATTATTGGGCTGAGATGCAGAGGAACTTGTAGAAAACCACCCTCTCAGTTGTCCAGTTTAAGAATTGACTGTCCATTACTTGAAACTCTCCGTTCTTTGGGGACGAGCTGGAGCAGAAGTGTTTTGCAGTGTGAGTCTGCCTACAAGCCCAGCAACTCTAGTTTATTTCTTTGTTAAGAGTACTTAAATCTTGATTTTGCTGACTGGTGTGAAGACAATTAAAGCTACCTATAGCTCCTGAACAATGAAAAGAAGATGAAGATACTTATGTGTGCAGAGCAGGGCTGCATGCAGTTTCCCAGTGCATATGGGACACATGGAATGCCTTGGCTTCTGTCCTTGGAGTTGAGGTGGTACATGGGTCTCACACACAAGGGCTGATGCAGGAGCTGTACATAAGCATTTCCCTCTGGTGAGACTGCCTGTGAGGGGGACAACCTAGATGAGAGCCCTGTCTTTAATGTGTTCTCTTGGGAACTCTGATGCTGGCCTCCACATGTGTCCTATAAGAAAAATGTCAGAAAATTACCTGAGTGCTTACAGACTCATAGACTCATTCCTTGCACTGCTAAGTCTTGCTGCACAGACAGGAGCTAACAGCTGCTTTCTGTGGTGACAGCAAACCTTCCTCTCATTCCCAAGGACAGCATGAGGCAGCAACTTTCTGCCTGCTAACACAGACCTGCGTTTGGTTAACACTTCAGGTGAGAGGGGGCATTTCTGTGCCCTAGCATTGCTTTACCATTCCCACTCCAACAAGCCAAACTGATTTACAACTACCAGGGAGATGGTCATGCTTGATGCATGTTTTGAGATGATCGTACACCTAGTGATGCTCAGTATTGGCCACAGCACCTGCTGAGGAGCTATTTGAGGGTCACAAGATATCCCTGTGTGATGGAGGATGCTGAAAGCAGGGTTATAGTTCATTTGCTCTTACGCAGACAGGAAATCAGGCAGAACACGCTGGACCCTGGTGATGTAGATATGCCTAATAAAGTTGTGCCATATGTTCCTTTCAGAATTCCTATAATTTTCCTTGTGATTACTTAATTTAATATGCTTGGCATAACACAGAATATCCCTGACATGCTGATATTCCTAGCAGATACTCCTAGCAGACTAAAAGGCCTCAAAATTGTTCACAAAAAGAGTCAAAGTCTGTCTTTAATCATCTAAAATATCCACACAAATTTCAATTAACGTTTTGTTTCTTGGTGAGGAACATGAAAAAAGGCCACCTATTTGTATTTAACCTAATAACCATCCTTCCTGTCACTAAGACAAGTGAACTTGAAACTGTTTCAAAATTTTCCTTATTTTCTCTGGTCCATCATTATTTAAAGAATAATAATAAAAACACTTAACACTTAAAAGCATATATTTAAAAACCTTTCTGCTTAAGGGATTACACTTAAATGTCACTTCTAAAAAAAGACATTTAATTTCACCATTGTCTCTGAGAAAGGTTAAGCATGTAGAGCAAAATTAATGCTTATGTTGATGTACAGATTATCTGTCTTGTCAGTCAGTTTGATATTTTTCACAGACTACTTCAATGAATGACAGACATGTTGCACTTGCAACTGATGTGTGGATTTTCTCTCAAGAAAAAGGAAATAGAGGCATTAAACCACCTCAGGAGCTAGTTCATTTCAAAACAATTTTAAAGGCTGGGGTTTTCTTTTCATAGACATATATTTATATTTTGTGGAGGGAGTAAACTCTACATCATGTAGCAAAAATTCAAGTCATCTGTTAAGATGTAAGTCTTGAAAAGTAATGACTTTTTTGACAGAAATAACATAATGCCCTCTCCAACACCAGACAGGGCATTCACATGCCTCATACTTATGCAGAAAAGCTTCTCCCTAACTTAACACTTGAATGATGGAATTTGCATTTTAGCTCTCAGGAAATACTGTGTTACCGCTCAGTCTTGGCACTGCACACTATGCTGCATAGGCAAAGAAAGTCCCCGGCTCTCTGGGGTTAGGGTGGGACAATTTCCTACTCAAAATGTGTTCTCCTGAACATCATTCCCAAAGACTAAACATATGTAAATAAAGTTGCATCAAGGTCTTTCACCTCCGCTTCCCTCACTCAAACATACATATGAAGTACATTTCCAGTTAGATTGTATTTTTTAAGTCCAAGCTGTTCCTGACCCATCATCGTGTAATGAATGGATTTGTGACTGAGGAAAGAGCAATGGCTGCAGTTTGCATGGATTTTAGTAAGGCTTTTTACACATGCTCCCAGGTTTTTTTTGTACCGAGTTTGGGATGTTATCGGATGGCTAGGCAGCCTGATGGGTAAAAGCCCAGTTAGATGACCAGGGTCATGTCTCCTGGATGTTTGTAGTGAGTGGGATATCATAAGTCTGTCACAGAATCTTTCCTGTGTAATGGCTTTATCAGTGACCTGTAAGAGTTGGAGGAGCGTGCCCTCATCAAGTTTTCAGATGACACCAAGTTGCAGGGACCAGGCAATATACTGCAGTGCAGAGCTGCTGTCCACTGAGACAGTGGCACTGAGACAGTCTGAAGGAATGGAACAATAGGAACTTTATTGAATTCCACAAGGACAAATGCCCAAGTCCTTCCTGAGGGAAGAAGCCCCTGCAGTGACGTAGGCCAGGGGCTGCCTGGCCTGGGAGCAGCTCTGTGGAAAAAACCTGGGGACCTGGGGGCTGGAGGACAAAAGTCCGGACTTAATTAGCCTGGAGAAAAGATGGCTGCGTGGAAGAAAAGATAACCCAACAGCAGCCACCTGGTACCTACAGAGAGGGGGCAGGAGGTGGAGATGAACTCTTCTCAGTGATTCCTAGTGGGAGGATGAGACATTTGAAACGGGATATCCATTATAAGGAAACCTCATTCCCCATGAGGGCAGTTATGCAGCAGCACAGGCTGCCCAGAGATGTTGTTCATCTCCATCCCTGAAGGTTTCCAAGACCAGGGAGATAAACTAAGCAACCTGTTGTAGCCTCATAACTGACCCTGCCTTGGGCAGGAGGTTGGACCACAGACCTCCTGAAGTTCTTTCCTACCTGAATTATCTCGTGGTCCTAAGACAGCTTCTGATAATGAACAGTAGTCTATGACCGTATGATTTGTTTCTATATATATTGCTCCTGTATTAGCTGGGAGTGACAGATGAAACTTGCAGCTCCTAGAGTGTTTGTTGGGAGCAGACTAAGACCTCTGACATATGTGTTGACAGTGAGCTCCAGAACTCTGGGTGGTCTAGAACATAGGAAGTGTATAATCACTCAACGAATGAGACCTTGCACTAAATTTCCCAATGGAGTTGTTGGGGGAAAACCTCTTAAACAGTTTTAAAATACAGCTTGATAAATTTATGAACATGATTCTGGGATACCATTGCCAGCAATGGCAGGGACAGAATTCAGTGACCTAGCAGTGTGTGTAAACTTACATCTCCTGTTTAGACAAATGCAAGGCCAAGCTCCTCATCTTCAAGAATATATAAATAAATGGAAAATTAAACATGGTAAATAGTGTAAATATTTCATTGACACTTCATACAGTGAAATTGAAAGCAATCTATTGTCCAGTTTGAAGTTATTAGAGATTGTAGCTGTGAGGCTTGATAACCATGATAATAAATGGTATTTATATTCCAGTGCAAAATGGATATCAGAACCAAAATGCACAAATATGGACAAACTTAATTATGCTGCGATTGGTTTATTTATATCGCAGCAGCTGAAGGCTCTATGATAAACAGCTACAAAGCAGGCCCAGCACATATCATTGGCTTGATTATTAAAAATTGGCATTCTATTTAAGCCCAAATTTAAAAAAAGGAGATTGTATACAAATTCAGAGAAACCCAGTCATGCTATAATGGTATTGCATTGCAACAAAACCCTAATTTTCTCCATGGAGTAATTGCATAGTTCCAGTTTGACATGATAAATCAAGCCTGAACCTGAGCACAGGAAGATCTCTAAAAAGTCAAAATGTTCTCCACTGATGCATGGTCTGGGATATAATTTTGAGAGAGTCAAATATAGAATAATAACACAGATATTTATAGGTAGATCCTAGGAATTTGGTATAGCAAACCACAGTTTCAGTGGAAGGAAAGGCATGTTTCTGCATACTGTACAAAAGGCAGAATTTTTCCATTGAGATACAGCTGCCTATGGTCTTACTGGAGTCAGGGGAGCCACAGTCAAAGTTTTGTTTATATCTCATTCAGTTTAATAAAGCAGAAATCCATAACCATAGGAAGTATATTCATACTTACTATGAGATGCATGGAATGGTGCTGACCTCACACAGTAGGTTTGGGTACAGTCTTGAGTGCCCAGGAGAAGGGATGAGCCTTGAAGTCTGGGATTGAGAGGGAAGAACTCCATGTTCCTCTGCTGCTGGTGACATTGAAAGAGCATGCAGGGAGGCAAGTCCCCATGGCACAGTTGGTGTGCTTCTAAGCAGAAGTGCAGTCAGATGAGTTAGGGCTATTATGGGCTAATCCAGGAGCGTAAGGTACAATTTTGTTTTCACTGCACAGCACCATAAAGCAAATAAATAGTGTTTAGCCTGTAATGAAACTCAATAAAATTCAGTTGAGTGATATCAGGATTGATCACTGTAAGCTGACATTGCTATTTCCACATAGCTCCAAAAAGCTGCCCAGCATAATGTACAAAGCAACGGGATAATGTCAGACTTGTTCTGCTACAAGTGTTATTAGCCAGCAGAACTGCAACTAGAACATAGATGATAGCTTAAAAATACATAACAGAAATATCATATTAGGAAAATAAGAGCAGAAAAATTAATTTGAAATTAAATAACATCAATTAATACCATAATTGAAAAGTTCCCATGCTCCAAGTTTACATTGTTTTACTTAAAGAAAACAAAATACTGGGATTTTTTAAAGTGTTGTATGTACAGTGTCAGTGTCATGAACAGAGAATACCATTTGGTAGGTATTCAATCATTGTTGATGTTATTAAGAAAGTAAAGGCGTATTTTAGTCACCCAAACCAGGATAATACAGTGCTGTGTGAAATGCTGAGTCTACAGCAGCCAGAGCAAAACAGGGAAGGTGTCACTGAAGTCCTTCAGGACACCTGACAGCAGCAGGTAAAAATGTGGGATATGCCAGAGTGCCTCCAGTGGCAATAGATGCCTGCCCCCAGGCAGTGTAACTGAACCTTAAATGTATGTGTTTTACAGTCTAAATGGATACAATTTGGCTATAAAAGTCTGAAGAATTTTTCCAGTGGGGATTTGGGAAGGAATTGTTTCATCTACATTACATGCATTGCAAGTATTGATCAAGGAAAAATTTATTTACAGAGAATTTTTCAAATACAAACATAAAATAGCACATGTTATATATATATTTTACAAAAATGAATATTGAAATAATAAACATGGTACAGCACAATACAACATCAATGAGCTAAACATAACAGCAACAGAAATCTGTCTGGAAGAAATTTCCTGTTAGTCGTATGTAACCAACAGAGGTCTACAGTACTGTAAGCGGAATTTCCAGTGGACAGAAAAATGTCCATTTACTGTATTTCTTAAAAGTACTATAGGAAGGCTAAATATGCCAAGTAATTATGTTGCATTTTGTAATAATGCTGAAAACACAGAGGCTTAATAAAAGTTACATAGGGCTGAATAAGCGGTGGCTAAATGTTTGGGCAAGAAAAATGCGTAGAGATTATACAAAATACTGATAAAGTGGCTTATTGGTCCTTTTATTAAGTTTAATATATAGATTAAAAAGTGTTGCAACACTGTTTTAAACCACTAGAGAGAAGTAAAAAAAAAAAAAAAAAAAGAAAGAAGTAAAAAGGAAAAGAAAGAACTGCACCAAAAAATGTTTCTTCTCTACTCATTTTGTGCCATGGTCAAGATCTGTGCGTGTGTGTGTGTGCTTTTGGGGCTGCCATTCTCCAGCCCAGCCTCCGGGCACCGCCGCCCCCTCACCAACCTGTTAATTCACTGGTGCATGCAGAATTTCACCATTTGCCAAAGCAGAGCTCTCCTTGCTTGTGTTTTTGCGGAGCAGACCATGAGCGGACCGGAGCAAGAAAGCCTGTCCCTGCCCAGCCTGGCCGGGCAGCTTTGCACCACCCTTCACCACCCTGCCATTCTGGGGCCACCAGAGGCCCGCTCCAGGGGGGAAGCACTTAAAAATGTCTTGTTCATCGTCATCATCCAAAAGGCATCGGCGAGTGGCTGGGGCGGCCGGCACCGCCCGCGCGGGGCCGGCTCAGTAGGGGTACTGCTTCTGCTTCTTGCCCGAGAAGCAGGCCAGCCAGGTGCACACCAGCATGGCAGCCACCGCGCCCCCGCCCGTGCAGTAGTATGCCCAGCCGATGTGGCATGTCCCTGCAAGGGAAACAGAGAGACACGGATCAATGCCAGCCCACCCAGGAAAAACACTTCTCTAGGCTTCTTGCCCACTCGCATGCCCTTCTCAGGCACAGGGAACGCGGAGTGTTACTCAAGCTCTGCCATTGTGGTGGTGGTGCTTGGAACGGGATGCGGCTGCAGACTGCTGAGTGATGACAACCTGGGACACGGCTATGGGGACCCGCTCGCACACGCATCGATCTCAACCACCCGCAAAGGGGCGTACTCGCAGGGCATCACCTACATTCGGGCTGCCGTGGGAATGGAGTCACAGAGTCCAGAAATAAAAAGAGAAATTTCCCCTTCTTCACCCATGGTCACAACTGTTTGACGAAAAATTCACTGATCCTCTGTCTAATGTGTGTAACAGTGTCACAATATGGCTTTGAACCCATTTAAGCATCTCAGTATCTTTATCCAGTGAAACTCATCACCAGTGAATGGTGCTGGGGGATCTCACAGTGGACTGTAAAGTGTTTGCTTCCCTTCCAGGCACAACTGTGCCTGCAGTAGGGAAGGAGAACAGAGAAACAGCAGCTGCAGAGGGGAGGAAGCCTCTTTAGAGTTCTCCAAAAGCATGGAGATGGCTACTGCTGTTCCTCAGGATTTCAGCCCACCTCAAAAGTAATTTTCACTTGGGCTGCATTATCTTGGTCGTTCTGATGTTGAGTGCTTGGGACTTGTTACAACTGTGGTTCTCCCTGTCTTTACATCTTGGGTGGTGTATTCGGGATGGACTAGATGTTGATGTTTTTTTGGTCTGTATTTAGCCCAGCCATCTGTGAGAAATTTATTCTTTTTCTGCCAAGTAGGAGAAAACAAGTGTTGATAAGTGAGAACTTCAAGCTTGGAGGGAACATTGGTGTATAAACTAAAATTAATTGGGCTCTCACCATTGGCTGATGGCCCTTAGAGGACATTTGGAGGAGAAAGTGAGGAGGATGGTGATGAGGTAAGCCCCCAGACCCATTTTAGAGGGCCCCCCTGGGTTGTACCACGCAGGTGCAAGGAAATTCCAATGCACTCACACATGCGCAGAAGGAGAACCATTACATAACGGGGGGGAGGGACTTAAGGCCTCTCACTGGGCGGTACTGGCCACATCTGCCCAGGTGAGACATCACCGAAAAAGTAGTTAAAAGGCAGATGACTCATGCTTTGGCTCAGCTCGCTTCACATGAAGGACAACGTTGCCTTGGTGGGGACGCCCGCTATCCTGTGAGCCTGCCAGCACTGGAGGATGCAGCCCCTGCTCTGGGGAGTCTGAACACTTCAGGGTCAGTGAGACAACCTCAGAACACCTGGGCGAGTTAGGTGACACGTAGGGCTTTATTCTTTTCCCTCCTTCTCTCTCCCTCTCTTTCCCAAGGGTTCTCGTTTACTTGGCCACCTCTTGTAATAAAATACTGTTGCTTTAAGCTTACAACGGTGTCTTAGTTTCAATTTCAGAGCCCCTCGAACCTTTTCCCTGGAACAGGTGGTATCACCCTTCTCTAAGCAGTGCGGCAATGCAACACTTCCTTCCCAGCCTCTGGAAAAAGCATGAGAAACCATTCTTCCCTTCAGAGGACAGACTGTATCAACAGAGTTTCCATCTAGAAATAGGTGACATGTCCATATTCTGTCCCAATGGCATCCCGGAGGGCCAGGCTTCAGGTTCAGGCAATTATCAACTCAGCTAATCCTGCCTTAGGCACAAGAAACACAAGATGTCTGTTTGTCTTACTATGTTCAAGGCATTAACATGCCTCAAGGCAGACAGCACGGCCATTGACTGTCTGCAGGATATTGTCAGACAAGCTTTGCAAGGAGACATTAGTGGGAGACAAGACTTATGCTCCTGGCCACTTTGACGATCTCAGCCTGACACAACAGCAGGAAGCATAGTACTTTTTTTCATCTTTTCTTCATAACCCTCACAAATTTTTATTTAAAGAAAGTTGCCCAGTGAAACAAAGATTCTGCCATGACCAAGAGGACTTGAGGAACTGTGTGCCCTTGGCTTGACCTCATAAGCCTCTCTCTTTAATGTGCTGGAGCAGACAGAGAGATTTACTTGGTTTTATCATCTGGTTATGCTCTGTAGATCAATACCATTCTTGGCTTCCTTACAGAAGACCACACAGAGAGTCTGACCTCCTTGAGAGAATGCACTTAGAAATACTGGATTGCTGCCAAGCGCCTGGCAATGTCACTGATGTTGATAGTTGCCCAATCACACAGCAGTCCTTGGAGAGACCTGTCTCTGGGACATCTACTGCTTTGCCTGACTACACACACCCTCTATAGCTTCTGTAGGGAATTTCAAAACCAGACTTAAGCATACACCAGATGTTTAAACCCATTGTATCACTTTGAAAATGATCACGTTTATACCAGAGTAGGATGTGTTAAAGCATTTCTGGTGATAAGATGGACTCCATCTGATTGGTCTTTTTAAATTGTGAAGTATTCCTAAAACTACTAGAGAATTGTAGTTGCAGTTTGAAGAAGTAAATATTTCTCATCATGATGCTCACAGAGAGAGAAAATAAATGTCAAATTACCACTTTCAAAAGAGTTAAAAGATTCACCTGGTAGCAGTGCCCAAAGCTATAACCTAAGCAGGATAGAATGAAGCAAATTTGATCTTTTGCATGGTGTAATTTCAACTTTTGTGCCTTGGCAGTGGGAGCAGGGAAGAGTGTGCATGATACATACTAAGAAGAAAGAACTGTTAAATCAGTGTCAGAGATGTGTTCAGTGGATACAACACACACATTCACTCTTGGCTGAAGAGAATAACATTTATTTCTCCATACCATGCTCCATTTACCCAAAGGACCACTGCCCTACTTAATGCTCTCAGACACGGCAGGCAGGCAGCCTCTTGATCTAACAAATGCAATGTCGTTCACAAGTGTGAGTTGGGTCAAGATGAACAAATGAAAGAATGGGAGAGAAGGAGAACGGATGAAAGAGCCGGGACCCTGACCTTAGAGCAGTCATAACACAGCAATAAACCTGGCCATTATTTCCAGCCTGTGCCAAGAGCAATGGGAGGCCTTGGACAGAATAGCTTGATCTGTACTTGGATGATGCTGAGCAGAACAGAATTTCAAGCTGTTGTGCTGAAGAAGAGCCTGCAGCGAGGCAGGTGTCTGAGGGTATAGGATTTAGCTGTACTTTGCATTGCTAGTATAGTCAAATATAAGGCCAGAGATAAACAATCTCAAACGTACCCATTGCAACGAATGTCTAAACTACATAGCCATGTGTCAAAATGAAACAATACAACCCCTTTTTTACACAAGGAGAAAAATATTTTGGAGTTAATGTTTCTGCTTTGGTGTTCCCATTTTATCATGTGTATGACCTTTTTTAGTCTACTGCACCCTAAAGAAAGACTGTTGGTTATCAGTATGTGGGTAATTTAGTTGCAGTTTAAATTGTAAAATGAATCCTGCCTCATATTGATCTAAAACACTCATTTCAAAAGGAATAGGAAGCTTTATAAAAAGCAGAGTTGAGGAGTTATTATTGTACTGACATCAGTGAGATTAGTCCTGTATTCAACAGTAAGTAAATGGTTAAGAGCTTTGCAGAACTGGGGTGTAAATTCAACCATCAAGCAGAGCAGGGTTTTTATGGAGACGATCATCTAAAAGATTAGAAATCCAGTATTGCAGTTTCCCCTTTTTTTAATGTCAAAACTCTAAAATGAAAAGCAAGACTGCTTAAATACTTGATAAAATTAAAGCAGTTATTGAAACCATGTCAATTTTCACACACACGCAGACACACACATACGCAGACACACCCACACCCACACCCAGACACAAAAGCTGTTGTTTTCCTTAAGATGCATAAAAATATACATATATATAGATATAAGAGTGCTTGTCCATTGAGGGTGTGGAGATGTATGCAAGAATGTGTACACGTTTTCACGTTTTTCTCATAAGATGGGCTAGATCTGGTTTTGTGCCAAAGTAAATTCCCAGCAGCTGAAGTGCACTTCTAGCTGATAGAGATGACACGCATCACAGCAGCTTGCTTCTCTGCACAGATCTGGTGCTGCTTTTAACAAATCAGTCTTTACCTGACAAGTCAGTATGGAAGGAGAAGCTGTGGCTTCAGCACTTCAGCATATTGTTTATTCTGGATCCCCTTTTTTTTTTTTNTTTTTTTTCCCAAAGAGAGCATAAATAATTGGAGCTCTTAATTGCTCAGTGAAGCAGGACTGTCCAAGTTGGCTCAGGTAAATTTGTAGCCAGACATTAGGAACTTTGTTTTCACCTTTGTTTTACTGGGATTGGCAGCAACAGAGTGCCAGGATGAACACTGAAGTAACAGAATAATGGACCTCGTAGCTATAGGGATGGATGGCCATTTTTCAAGCAAATAAAAGAATGGAAGAGTGGAAGCATTACACTCCTCTCTTTTTTCTAAGATGATTGAGAGAAATTGTGGTCTCTGAGGACAATAGTATGTTGAGTGAGGACACTATGAAAAGAAGGTTCACAGACAAGAGTCCAATAGAACATAAGACAATATTTACTAAATCAAAAGAAATCGCAAAATGTGGACGCATAGTTTCTCAGTAAATGATGAGCTTATTAAAAAACACTTCCATGACTTTTCCTGATTTCTAATGTGATCTTCAAGGCCATAATATGTGTCCCCTTGTTCTCCTCCTCCACTTAAATACATAGGCAAATAGAGATTAAGACAAATTGGGAACAGTGAAATTTGGCAACAGAAAACCTGAAGATACTTGATCTACCATGGAGATGTGCCAGGATCCAGTTGCCAAAACAGAATTTTACCAGGATTTCTGTTCATGATGTCTTATAAATAATTATAACATATCATTATCAAGGTCTTGGAAATAACATATGGTTTCCTCTAAAATAACCAATAATTGCCACTTATGAAAAAATATCCTGAATATAAAAGTGTCTTGGATGGAAATCTGTTAATTGCATGATTTAGTATCTTAAATATTTGTACCTTCTTCGCTGTTAATTTTAAGAGTATCTTGGGCTTGCAGTCTGAATTATTTGGCAAATTTTCATCAATAAACCTTAAGTACAGACTATTTTCCAAGATGAAAAAAAAAAAGATTTCAAAATTAGGTGGACTATAGAATTCAAATTATATACCTTCAAAAATAAAAACTAAAATTCCTACTTCCAAGAAATTGTGCAGGAATTCTAATTAGCAGCTTCACAGGAGAGTCCAGTATTATAGAGAATGTGAATTCTTATAATCAAATCAGAATGCTGGAAAAGAAATAATAGAAAGAAGTAGAGTGTGATGTTAAGGGATATACAGGGATTTAGAAATATGAAAGCCATAAATGGATGTAAAAGATAACCAGTTAATTAGAAAGAAAGCACAATTATTTTGAAACAAAGCCAAGATAAATTAAATCGCTGAAGATTTTTTTTTCTTGACACAGCTACAATGAAAAACTGTCATGTGAAATCAGCTACAGAAGCAGGAAAAGAAGTTGAAACTTGGAATGCATCCAGGAAGGATTGAAGTAGTTATGTGAAACAAAGAAACAACACTATATAAGGTAAAACTGCAGCCCAGCAAATACCCTGATACAAAATAATGAATTCAGTGAAGCTGGTTTCTTTGTCTATTGCGAGGATCTGACTTCTCAATGAATTTTTTTTTTAAAAAAAACACATGATTTTTTTATATGTGTACAGATCAAGCTATTGTGGTTTTTATAACTGGTCTGTAACTAAATGCATAAAATTTCATACAGGCCTGAAGTGTAAAAATGTAGGAAAAAAATGCCAACTTGAAATTCTTTACTTCTGCTGTATGTAGACACTCACTCATATAATCAAATCCTCCTTTCTTTGGAGGATCACGTAATTCTGTTTAATGAAACCTCAAATTTGCTGTAGGTGCGCATTTATCATGGAATAAAGAACCAGAAACCAATACCTTGTGTCAATTACAATTCTCAAATTCCCAAGCACAAATAGCTTGTGTCCAGTTAATGAGGAGCTCTCTCAGCCTCCTGCAAGAAGTCAGCAGAAAGCTCGCCTATTGCAGGAAGTGACATCAATTTGACCTCTCTTTGGACATTCACTCTGGACTGGATCCCCAGACTCCCTCCAGAGTTACAGAATTGTGTTGCACTTACTCTTGAAGTAAACATCTAAAGTACAGAAGGTGAACACGCTCTGGTAGCACATATTTTTCTCCCTTTTAACTATAAAGGGATTCCAAACAACTAGTTCAGCTGATTTTTTTTTTATAATAAAGAGCACAAAATATTGCTCCAGATGGTCTGAGTTCCTCTCTGGATGCTCCCACTTATGTCTATCCACAGCTTCCCTGGGCAATCTGTTCCAGTGTCTCACCACCCTCACAGTAAAAAGTTTCTTCCTAATATCAAAACCTATCATCTATTAGTTTGAAGCCATTCCCCCTTGTCCTGACACTACATGCTCTTGTAAATAGTCTCCCCTTACGTTAGAATATATCTGGACCTTGATATAGGCACCAAAGGCTTATGAAAATTTAAGAATGGAAGATATCTTGATAGCACAAAAGAAGAAATGTTTCTTGATGGAATACTTTGTTTACTAGCACATAGTTTACTCACTCATTTATCTAAGAACTCAGCAGCTGCACCTCAGGTACACTCGTGAAGATTGTGCTCAGACCCAGTGAAAAAAAAAAGAACAGGTAAAATCTCTGAGCTCTCTGCAGAGGATCTGCAAGCAAGAAAACTGCCTTTTTCAGATAGATTTCTCATAGAAAAACACATCTTTAAATCTTATGCCTTTAATACAATTCTAATAAATTGTTCTTCCCTCTAAATCCCTTTCTTGATTGTTTTGGCACTGCATGTCAACACTCAGCCAGATGCTGAAAGGATGCCACCTAAGACAAATTAACTAGCTGACAAAATCTTTTTTATATACACTGTTTTCTGTGGTATTTTTGTGTTGTTTTAGTAACTGCAATGTTTGCTTTCAAAGTACTTTAAAGATCATTTAATCTAACATTTCTACAGCAAAAGCAATTATCAAGTCAACAGTTCTCTTTAAGATATTTCAAGCCCTCTAAAAGTGCCAAAGGGGAACCTTAATAACAGTGATATTTGGGAAAAAATATCCCTCAGCAGAGAAGTTTTGAGTGGTTTTGAGGCCAATTCAGCAGCTTGTTTAGTTCAGGATGGGAGCCAGGCTTTTATGTTGCTCTCTAGACAGCCACTTTGGCCAAGCAAGCCCTTTCACAGCAGTTCACAGATGGAAGGACTGCCACAGACAGCAAGCAAAGGTGTGCATTTGGCGCTATCTGCTTAGGTTTCTGCTGTAGGATGTCTCTGACCGTGACAGGGAGCAATAAAGCATGACAGCCAGAGAAAGTGGAACAGCCGGAGAGGAGCTCAAAGGATTTGCAGAAGACACAGGACATGAGACTGTTCCCAGTCTATAAGGGATGGTGGAAACTCAAACAAGCATAGAATGAATCTTGGGCAGGCTCGGATAGCAGCTGCCAGGTGGGTAGGCACGACATGGCATGCCGATGGCCACACTTGAGTCCTTGATGTCATTTTCACTGCCTCTAGTCAAAAAATCCTACGATTGTTTTGGGTTAGAAAGGACCTTAAAGACCATCCGGTTTCAATCCCCTTGCCATGAGCAGGGACACCTTTCACTAGATCAGGTTGCTCATAGGCCCATCCAACCTGGCCTTGAGCATTTCCAGGGATGGGGCATCTGCAGCTTCTCTGGGCAACCTGTGCCAGTGCCAAATAGCACTTTGGTAATAGCAAAGAAAAGCATCAAGAAACTCAAAGATGAGCTCTGAAGGAGTCACGTATAGCAAACACTAAACCATGTTTGTATAATGCTTCTGAGCACAAAAATCATCTAGCAGAATGAAAACCAGTAGGTCCTAGGTAAGGAAATGGATGACAAAAATAGTAAAGTTCCACAAAAAGGGGTAGGACATAAAAAATTCTGGAGCATTGATCATCCAAGCTGACCTATGACTGCCCAAACAGACCATATGTCATCAAAGGAGACAAAATATTTTCCAAGTACTTCAGCTTAAAAATTGGAGCTTATCTTAAATTTAGTGTCTTCATTCTTTCAGGTTAATAAGTTAAGTACAAAATACCTTTTCAGACATCTGATGGTAGAGCATTGGCAGCTGGAGGCCAGATGAATTTCCTAGGGCACCTTTGATGGCGTAAGTCATCTATGTTTCGGTAAATGACTCTTTCTCTAGATAAATATTTAACTGTTTGGGCTCTTAGGTATTGGTCTTGTGCTGTTTCAACAGATGACAACTGAGCCTCAACTTTGTGAGTTAAACTGAGCATGCCCTGACCTCTCTGGGACCTTTTGTGGGACTTGGCTGTCTCCGCACCTGTCACAACAGAAATGAACGTGTAACAACTGAGCAGTTTCCATATGCACATCCAGGGAAATCAATGGCCTAGAATGAAGTCTCATATTGATTTTAGACATTCAAAAACAAGACTAATGTGTGTACATTCATACACTCACTTTTGCCCTTTAAAACAGGCACCGAAATTCAGATTTCCTCATATAATTTAAATTTTCAGAATGTGGAAGCTTTTGAGCATGTTTAGTGCAGTCTCCACTTTAAAGCACTAAATCCTCATTTTTCAGTTGTTATTCTTATGTGGTACATTTAGAAATGAAAACAAAATGGTATTAGTGCCTCTAGCTCAGCAAAATTGAATGTGTGCTACATGATATTCTATAATGATGCTTGCTTTTGGGAAATCACCTGCTAATTCTTTTTGCAGACTAGGGGATTTTGTAGGTCTGACTCACTTTCACACACTTCAGTCAGCAACACTTTTACTGCTGTGCCGTGTCAGCGCTGCCCTGGATGGGCCCACAGGCAACTTCAGGCTGTAAATAATGCAATATAACAATAACAGTTTGCACAGTGACAAGAGATTAAGACAATTTTGATCCATTCTCAGTGAAAGGCAGCCCCGTTGAGCACTGCTTGCTTATTACCCGCCTCAGGCACTAGCCTGTTCCCAAGTTAGACTGAGGACTTTGATTCAGTCAATAAACATGCAACTGTGCTGGTTTAAAACATAAAAATCTCTTTTTTTTTTTCTTGTCCCCATTTATTTGTATTACCCTATTTGTAGGAGTGTCTACCCTAAAAACAGTAGTAGAAGATGGCTCTAGTTCATAGTCCAGTGTTTCAGTGGGAACTCTGCTCCATCTGCGACCTGTGATGGGATGCTGCAATATGCAGCAGGACTCCAAGACGTCTATACATACAGGTCATGCTGACTGCTAGGGAGCTGGCAACCACAAGGAAGGGAACACAACAGAGACCTATCACAGCCTTAACCCCTCAACAAGATCTGCAAGGGGTCATTTGTCAAAGGCCTCATCTATCACTGTGCTGTTTTTCATGATGGTAAAAAGGGATTGCTAGAGAAGAGCAGGGAGCGAGCCCCTCTACAGGTGCACCAGTCTCTGTCTGTTAAGGAGGTTATTCCCCATCCTCATCAGCAAAACAGCTCATCTATTGAATGGCATTTAATCAACAAACGGAGTTGTCCTTGGCAGGGTATCTTCAACTCCTCTTTGTCAGAGATGGAGCTGTACAACCACTTTCAAATGACTAAAAAAAAATAGCCTAACTAAATACATAAATGTTTAAGTAAATCCTTTGGACATAGTTAATTTTATAGAAACCAAATAAATGCCCATTTTTAAAGAAAGCAGCAAACTGCCAGGCATTTCACAATGTCGGCTCAGATTTTCTAGAAAAGAATACTCAAAATCCACTTATACATAAATTAAAGGCATGATTATTTTTCCTGCAGCCTTTTTAAATATTGCTTTGGAATGTACACAGAAATGTGTGTGTTTGACAGGGGTAGAGGAGGATGTTCCTACTTCACAATATGAGTTATCGCAGCGCTATTTGGAGTGCCTATTAGTCTAATGCCTTTTTAGAGTGCCTGAAGACAAGACAAGCATTTCTTATCTTGCACACCCACTAAGGATTAGGTTTTTTTATGGGTTATTATCATGGCTATTTATTTATTTTATCTAGTTACGCGCATGTTGCAGGAGGGCGGGGGTTTGTCATGTTTTGGTTAAGCAAAAATTTTCATTTAATTGTTAATTCAAGAACATTTCTGGTTAACATTAAATTTCATGATGCACAATTCAGCTGCATCTCAAGAGTTCTTGCAGTCCCTCCTCTGTACCTGCCTCTTGTTCTTCTCACCCTCCTACAATGTATGCTGCAGATCCTGGATTATATTTTCTACCTTCAACCTCAAACATTTTTTTCTCCTCACCTTTTGTAAGTTCACAACAAATCTCAGTGATGAACGCCCAACTTTCCTGGCTCTGTGGTCAGACCTGGTGAGCTTTGACCCTCCTTTCCTAACTGCACACACACGTCCCCTGTGGCCCAAGCTGCAGCAGTCGCTCTGCCATGCTCCAAGAGGAGGCTGAATGCTGTCTGCTGACCAGCATCCCTCTGAATACCCTTTCCTTTGAGAGTAACCGCATGTCCTGAATTAGACTCTCAGTGTTATCCTCACTAGCACCCACAGTGCAGGACCAGCATTCCCATCACCACTTTTTCTCCCCTTAGCAAACCAGCGCAGGGCTCACGGCAGCTCAGATTTTCTGAGTGCAGATTTTGAATGCAGCTTGGTTCTTCATACAACTCATTTCGCAGGCTCATGAATAGAAAGCATATCATTGCGGCTTAATCAAATTAAATATTCAAATGAAAGCAATAATTACTTAAATTTGTCTTGAGACTTAGTGAGATTAAGTCTTTGAAACATCATTTTTGGCCTGTAGGCTATAATGAGTATGCCAGTCTCTAATGATTCAGAAAAGACTAGAGGGTTGGGGTTATCACTAACCAAGAGGTATTTATGAAAGATGAGCAGTGTGGCTATTAAACAGCCCTCGGACAGTACCTCTTCCTTATAGATGATTTTGATAACACAGCATCAACCAGACACTGACATTAAGTAAAAAAATTTGTAGCCAAGCATTTAAGTTCACTGTCAACATATGTAGAAAAGAGATGTTTAGTGGCAGAGCTGCCTAGTGGAAATCACTACATCAAATTTCAGCTCTCATTATAACCTGTTAATTAATGTGGTAACATATGATTGCAGCAGATCAGTGGGATCAGCACTACTGTCAAGTCTAGGAATGTATAGCACATGTCCTGTGTGCTCCAGGTCCTGAAAATACAGTAAGAGTACATGCCTTCACAGTTAATGCAATAACACATCTTGTGGTCCTTACATGTATCTGGAAGGAAAGCTGTCAGCTGAAATCTGCACGTGTTCTTTCACTGACTTCAATGGCAGAGTCATTCAATTTATACAAATATTTGACTTATGAGTCAAGACTGAGACAACAAAGGTGGTCTCAAGAAGACTGCTCTGATTGTGGATATGACAGTGTTTAAGGTTACAGTCTGGAAATGCCCAAATGCTGTCTTTAAGGAACTCAGACTGACATGACACCCACCTTCTAGGTTGGCAGAGATATAACCTGGAAAGGTAACACTTTTCTGCACCTGGGAACAAACAGGGACACAAGAAGGAATCACAAGAGCAGAGCTGCTCACATTCTTGGTGTGTACCAGCGAGGGGCTAGTTCAAAGTGGGTGCTGCTCAATGAGCTCGCTAGGAGCTACTTCAGGCTTCTGCAAAGGATTGGCCATGGGCAGTGGCAAACCTCAGTGTTCCCTGCAACTCTCTCTGCAGAGTTTTGTGTAGTCTTTCTACTGCATCCTTTGAGACACCTTTCCATAGAGCTGGGAATCTCAGTTCTGGGACATTTTTTTCTGCTAGTTAACTATGCATTTGTGTTCTCATTGCTCTCTCTCCTTTGTGTTTATATCTTTCAACCATTACATGAATAAAAATCTTGCAGGAACTTTTTATACTTCGATGAAAATAAAATTTAATACCAAACCCACAGAAGGATACTAAAGTTCAGACTAACAAGGTAAAGCTTCTAGAGCACATTACAAATCCCTTGGGCAACACCATATGTGGTTGCTGATAAGAACATCAGTGGCACTGTAGTGATGGGTGCTGATATTGGATGAGAATTTTTGGTCCCATGCCAGATCAAATGCACTCAAAACACCACACGAATGGTGTAGGGCAGGGTGGCCTGAAGCATCTCTCCCAAAGCAATATTTTCTTGATCTTTCAACCTCAATTCATTTGCATATCTTGACAAAAAACATCTCTGAGATGGAAACAAATCTCCTTCCTCCTGAATTCTGACATAAACATTAGTGTAAAATTAAAAGACATTGTAGCAGGTTTGCATTTAACCCTAGGAGATAATTTTTGTCCACTATTCCTTGCACTGGGATTACCATCAGGCCCTGCACAGGTCCTGCACACAGCTATGGAAAGGATTTCCAAGATTAACTAAAGTTTAGCTTGTACTGACTGGGAATGGGGAGCTCTGTATGCTTGGGAGCAGAAGCTCTCAAGTCTCTGGGGGGTCAAGGTGCTCAGTCCCTCCTGCTCCTTCAGGAGGATTGCAGATCCCCCTTGCTCACAAGTGACACAGGATCAGAGAGCACTTACAGAGTAGGGTATCAGCAACTGCATTGATCCTTCTAGCTAAAGAAGGACCCAGATTTGCACATTCGAGTATCATATCCTGATCATCCACATTGCTTAATCCTTAGGTTGCTGCTGTGCCCTTGTTTTCTAGAGCTCAAGAGAGAGAGAACATGGGTGTGAGCCTGGTTTGGCTTCACCCCTGGCTTCCATTCCAGGCTCAGTGCAGACATCCACAGTAAGACTAGGCTTATTTGGGAGAAGGCTGACATAGGGAGCACATGTTATTTGCCAGCTTCCCAAATATGTGAGTAACAAAAAGATATGCTCTTTAGGCTTGGGTTAGAAGTCAGAATTTAAAGACAGCCAATTGCACTCATTGAGAACTACCCTGACCTGGGCAGTGATGGGGTGCCTCGGTCTACCCTGTCAAGGACTCCAGGAGTGTTAGCTCCCACATTGCAAGACTATTAAATCTGATTTATAACTTTAAAATATATACACATACGTACATTCCTTCCTTCATTTTCTTTTATAATGTTCTTCTGGAAAATATTTCCAGAAAACTATCAGAAATTCCCTGCCTTAGCACTATAACAGAATTATGCAATATGAATAGCCTACCACTCATAGGTAGGGTGGTTCTTCGAGCCTAGTTTGTTTTTTTGTTCACCACAAAGAAGAGTCTAATGTGGCTGAGATGCATTGATGATTACTCACCCAATTCAAACTGGTTGGAAAGGTTACCACAGGTTTGTCTGACTTCTTCACTGTCCCAGCCAAGAGGATAGAGGGCACAACCAGAGCCAATCAACAAACCTATGTGGAGAAAAGGAAACAAGTTTATACAAGCAATCACCATTAGCTTACACACAGGCTGACACTTGGGAATCAAAGTGTCAAGCTGCCCTTTGGGAATCCCAGAGAAAAAATAAATCTCTTCTTCTCCTAAAAACAGCTGAAAACAATTTGGACTTTTACTGTTGCATTCTGCTGCACTGTTTTAGAGCTGGTCTGTGTACTAGAGCCAGCCAGTTCAGCACCAGAAGCCATGCTCAGCATCTGGAGTTTTATCTGAGATACTTTAGTCTCCTCTGCAGAGCTGCTACATATACAGTTTGGAACACATAACATGGGGTTAAATAGAAGCTGTGTTAATCACAGCATTTACAAGCTGATTGCTTCTAATTAATTAAAGCAACAATCAACAAGGGTCTATCAAAGTTCTAGCAGGAAAACTGACACTTGTGCTAATCTGTTGTCATTTTCCTTCGGATTTCACCCTTTCAAAATCAAGAGAATAATGGTTTCATATTGCCTGATCAATTCATACCACAGGTATACACTTCACAAAGTTTTCTCAAGTCATTCAGTTGAAACAACTGAGGTCTTGAGCCATTTACCTATTCTCATACTTGGCTTAACATTCATAACATGCTTCACCTTCTCCAGCTCTCATGCTCTCCCAAACAGGTGTGCTTTGGCAAAGTCTTACCCTTCACAAGACCTTGCTGGGAATCACTCAATGCACTATGATTATTTTGCAGAAGTGGCATTTTTATCATATTGCATTCTCAGCTGTCACTGCAGCAACTGCCAAAAAGTGGGTGTAGCCAGCAAAGCTTCTTACGCAGACAGCCTACAGAGAACATTTCAATGTATGTTATAGCTTTTAAATGTTCCCTCCTTTGTGTCAGATCTTATACATAAGACTGGAAACAAATCACTGTGTAGATAATAGGCTGGGAGAACCAGACACTTCACAGGCTGTAAAGGCAAGTGAGTCCTCATAAGTTTGCAGTGGCACCTTTTACCTGCTAGGTAGAGCACAAGGTTTCAAGCCCTAGTGCTGTCACTTGCTGACTTTGGGCATGCTGTGCTCCTAGTTCAGAAAAGTCCTCAATTTTGTGACAGAGACACTGCGGATATCACATAAATCTAACAGGAGTCCTGAGAGGGATTCTGGCTCAGGGCCTGGAGCTTTCTGTATATTTTTAATTTCTCTATTCTCAAGATATCTAAGCCTCACATATTGCTGATGCTCCTGTAAGATACAGAAATCACTTTATTATGTTCTTGATTTACTCAAAGACACATCTGGACAAGCCACTGAAGTCCAGATGCAGTATCTCATCTTTCTTCAAAAGATATTTAGTGCTCTTAGCACCTCAGCTGTTAGCAAAGTAGCTCAGCTGCTCCTCCAAGAACACCTGTCCCTATTTATACCCAATATTAGCTCCTTAGATCTTCCTCCACTAAGTTAAAATTCCTTCTTGCTGTTAAAGTCTACTTCTTTCTTCCCCTATTGGGCCATCATTGCCTGCTTCTGTCTCCCTATATCTACAACACATAATGAAAAAGAAGTCCCTGAGGCAGCCCCCTCTCAGATGGTACGTTCACCCAATAGCTGTAAAGGGAGAAAAGCAATTAAGGACATGTGAATGCTAGGTATTTTCAGAACTTTGCCTGACCTGGATATGGTTGCTTTTAATATCCTCGCTAATGACTTCCACAGTATCATTTGATTTTTTTCTGCCGGGGTCATTAGAGCCAATGGCAGCTGGTAGAAACCATGTAAATGAGAATCAGTTCTAATCAAATTCTTTGAAAGAATGTTTCTCAGACGGGAGAACTTTAGCGAAAACTGGGTCTACATTTGTTAAAGACTGCTTAAGACTGATAAAATCCCCAACTTATTCTCACTTAAACTGTTATACCAAGAAAGGTGAGAATGCATGGGGAAGGGAGGAAGAACACTTTGATGCCAGAGACATTCTCACAGACCAGTGGACTGTGGCATTCCTGGCCAGTCCTGCAGTCATTCTGACCCCTCCCCACACCGATTGTGGTGCCCATAACTTGCCCGATGCTAGCCCAGGCAGACCACAGCTCTGGTAAAAGTGAACCACCCTCGTTGGGCTGACTTCGATCAACTTGCGTACTTGAACAGGGTGTCTGTGAGACCATGCAAATGCTCAAAGGGCTCCGTTGCCAGGGGGAGGGAGATGTATGCAGGGGGGTAGAAGGGAAGGCAGGCTTGCAGCCACCTGCATGGGACCAGATGAAATGGCAGACAGCCCTTCCTCACAGATAGGTCCTGGGAAAGCCTTCTGCCCAATTCTTCCAGGAGAGCTCAACAGCAGCACTGCATCAAGTGAAAGGACTATTAGCATAACAATGCTGCTCCTCCAAACTCAGAACAAGCTCTTACTCAGCCCTTGCCAATTACTTTCCTCAGGTGGCAAGAGTGCCCATTGCATTCACAGACTTTGTTGTCAGTCCTCTTTAGGTTTTGTTGCAGCAACAGGTTCTTGTTTGGGTTTTTTTTCCCACGAATACTGCTCACAGCGCTTTACACTGACACCCTCCAAACACAGCTCATCCTCTTTCAAACGTGTGCACCTTATTTCCTTTATCCCATTTCTGTACATCCATCTCTGTAAGTTTAAAGCCCAGCTTCAGTGAAAATAAATTCTGTGTTTCAGTCAAAAATTCCTCAGCAATGCAGTACACCATAATGCTGAATTGCTCCAAAGGAGCTCATACATGGCTGCTTGCCCTTAAAGTCAGTACACACTGCCTAATAACCAGACCACAGCATCTACCACTGAGCTTCACCACTAGCTGTACCTGCTAGAAATGGTAGATAAACCAAGTAAGGGAAACCTATGACAGAAAGCCTCCCTACCCCAGCGACAGCTAGCTCTCCAGCTGGTATGGGTTTTAGTGCTTCTGAGTTTCATTTATGGAGCACCAGACACCAAGCACTGCAGACTGCTGACTGTGGTGACGAGATCAAATGGAAAACTGCTGCCTCTTGCTGGTGTTGACACATGACCCCCGCAAGCATGAGAGGCAGCATGTTTATGTGCAGAGAACAAGGTATAAAGCCATGGGCAAGCTCACACACCTCATTAAGGGAACACAAAACCTTTCAGAGACCAACAGTGCTGCCAGGAGCATGGGTCTACATTCCCATTTGGTAAAAAAGCTTATGACTATAGATACTGGTTTTGTCACAGGTACCAATGGGCCACAAGTCTTAAAGCTGTTGCTTTGAGATCTCCTTGTATATTGCTGGTTTTCAGCTCATTTTGATCCACCTTCAGACACTTCCTTGTAGTGGTGCATATGCATCTGTTGTGGATTTGTTTCTACTGACAAAACACTTAAAAAAACACTTGTGTTCTTCACTACTTCTTTCAGGAAAGGTTTGGGCCAAACTCCGGGACTTGCCTTCAGCATAAGACTTCCACTAAGATTTAGAGTCTTCTAGTCAGCAAGGAAAAGTTTCACAAATTTTGCTTTATGCCCTGAGGTATATTTATATGTATGAGCATATGTGTGTCATGTCCCATTGCTTTCAGCACAATTTTACATGACTTCAACAGGGCTAATGCTGCCTCAGTCTGCATGGGCAGTGAAGCTGAGAACTGGCATTTCAGTTTCCTTACTTGATGCTCTGAAAGTGTGAAGTGTGCCTCAAAGCCCATAGTGTTAATAGGACTTGGACAAAAGCCCCTTCTAATCAATCCACCCCTGTCTGTAACCAATTAGCTGTGTGGATCAAACCCTGCAAAAACAAAAAGGCTACATACTATTACCGCTAATAATTCATACAGGCTTACAGCCAATTTATTTCATCACAGAGGATGTAGATACTGCTCAACAGCTGCAATTTTCACTGAAAGATCTGTGTTAAATCCAAGGGCTGCAAACCCAGTGAAAAACTAATTAAGCTAATATTGCGGCTTCAGTAGAGAGTGGTTACTAGTTTAGCTCAAGAACCACATTCTGGCCTGCCCTGTAGTTATTGCATTTAGTCAGCTATGCTCCCCAGGACACCACACCCATCTTTACAGCTGCTTAAAATGCTTAGGATGCCTATAATATTTCTTAAGAAAGGGAAAAAAAACAAATCCCAACGTGCTGTAATAACTTCCATCTGTCATCTTCCATTATCCACTACAGTCATTAAAGAAATTGAAAGGGGAAGGATATGTGCAGGTACTTAAACGGTACCTTCACAAAGGGGGGTGCAACTTCAAGGTGTAAGAGAGCCAGTCAGTGGGACAGGGCCAGCCGGCAAGTGGAGGTGCTGGTGGCACTTGGCTGCTGTTTTAGATGACATACCATGCACCAGTGGAGGTGCTGGCACTGTCACAGACCAGCTTTCCTGGAGAGGTTCCATACTTGGGAATGAAATGGGCTCCTTGCCCTGGTCTGTGAAACACTGCTATTGCGAGTGCTGCAGCTGGCTCAATGTGCTAGCAAGGCAAGACAGATGCAGGGCTGACCGAGTGCAACCAGCCTTGGCAATCCAAAGCTGGAATTAAATGCTTGGCTTCAGTATTTAACAGGGTCCGATTTAGCCACTAGGCTCTTTGCATAGTCCATGCAGACTGTTGGATGCCTTTGAAAAGTGATCTAAAAACAGCCTATGGGCTAACTGAGGAACTGCCCAGACCTACAAATTGCAAAACTACTACCCAGAGTAATCCTTGTCCATCCCACACTGCCTTCCCTGTCACTCTTGCTGC
Organism: Grallaria varia; assembly: GCA_013396735.1. Lineage (NCBI taxonomy): Eukaryota > Metazoa > Chordata > Aves > Passeriformes > Formicariidae > Grallaria > Grallaria varia. Next base: position 114,657 of record VWZG01007548.1, read on the forward strand.
GAGTATAATGAGTGATCGTATTTTAGTAACACTTAGCACTTGAAAGATGATCTTGTCTGTCAGGAGTGGTACTTGTGATTGAAAATTATTGCATATAACAGATTCTGTGTATGGTGGATGCAGCAGGGAAGGGACAGTAATTACATCAGTGGTTTGGCACAGATCTAGGTCTCATCTTTGAAGTGATAAAGAAATGATTTGTGGCATGCAGCAATCAGCTTATTCCAAGAAGTAAAATACTGACCAAGAATAGCCTGGATACAAGCAAGTCTCCAACAATGAATACAGAAGGATTAACAAACCAAAAGACATTAACCAGATTTTGCTGTAGGTGAAATGACTGCACTCAGAAACACCAACACTGATCGACAAAAGCTAGTGCACAAAATCAGAAGCCTGCAAATCCCTGGGGTGGGCAGTCCTCAGAATGCTGCTGTGGCTTCAATGGCAGCCTCCACCCATGATCTGATGTGCCTTAAATAACCCACGTAGACATCATATCATAAATTAATTGTAACTGCCTTGGCAGTTCATAGCTAGCAAGTCCTGTTTTACAGATTCAGCTCTTCCTCTCATTTGTTGAGGGCACAGAATGCTCCTGACTGCTAAATGGCTCACTCCTGTCTTTTTTGTCATCCCATTTGATCATTACATCCCTCGAAAGCCTCTTAAATAAAGCCAAACCTCCCACAGCATCCTTCCTTCACCCTTGTATACAATAAACCTAAGCACATAATTCAGGTAAGTCTGATGAGAGAAGCCACCACTTTGATGAATCAAGAGAGGTGGTGATGGCAGTGAATGAGGCACTTAGCTTTGGACTTAGCTTCTGAGTTTTGCTGCTGCAAAATACATTCTAAAATAGCAACTAAACCCATGGTGGCTTTTTAGGAGCCTTCTACATGCATTCATGTTATGTATATCCTCAGCTCCAGTCAGCTACACCCTACAAATGCAGTGAAAGGGACTGCTGGGCACCATGAGGGCCTTCTTGGCCAGCAGCTGGAGGGGTCTGCACTGCTGTAATGAAGACCCTGGGAAGCCTCTGAAGCAGGAAGGAGCCAGTGTCATTGTAAAAACCTAATTTGTACTTTCACTTAGAAAAAAATAAAAAGAAATGGGCCAGACTTGATGTATGTACTGCAGAGGGAAAATAAAAACAGAACTGAAGGTTGGTTTTTGTACAGTTGCTTTTTGTACAGTCACTTTTTAGTGAGAAATATCTCCTTTGAGTTATCTTCCTCCATTCTTTCCCCTCATCTTCTCCTTTTTCCCTTCAATTTCATACCTGACCAAAAAGAAACCTTGCCTTTTTTTTTTATTATTTGTTTTGTTAGGGATTTATAATGTCTACTGTTCATCTGAGAGATACTCAGGCCATCTGGAGAAGCTGACAGACAATAATTTGGAAGTCATCACTTTCAAGACCATTTTAATGATGATTTTTCCTTTCACATTTTTTTCTCTATCAGCTAGTCTGAATCTTCAAGGATGATACAAAGTTTTCACATTCCCATCTGTCATTTGAAGGTACAGTAATCTTGACAAGCAAAACAAAACCAATTTTTAGATGCAGCACAGACTTTGACTCTCTGGTTCTTGTGATTTAAAAACTCTCCTTGCTGCAATGGTTTTAAAGCATTTACCTCCTATAAAAGCGAGTCTGGAGCGTGAAAGTAAAATTGAGCTAGCATGTGAAGTTGCCTGCTACTTTCAGACATATCTCAGCCAACAAACAATGTGGTTAAAAAGCTGTGATGTGAAATACTTCAGGAGACACAGCTTCTGAACTCCCCGTTCGAAGAGCTCTCCAGGAGCTGCAAGAAGCAACTGAAATGACAGATGTGGGTCAGATGAGATTAAGACAAACTCCACAGCCTGCGCAAAGCAGCAAGACCCAACAGAGGAGAGGGGAGCAGGATCATGCCAGGTGCAGGCAGTCTGGCTCCCACACCCGTGAGAGTCCAGCCTCAACTCAGTGAGGGACAGTGTCTTTATACTGAGAGCTGCTAGCACTTCACCCAGAAGCATCCCTTCTTTTAGGTTTACACTTCTACCTTCTCTGTTGTTCTTGTATTAGAGAAATGTTATCACACTGATCCCTTTCATTGCTGTTAGTATCTGTTCCTCAGGAAACCCAGACATGTACCTTTAGCTGGGCTTTTATTAGGCTGAAACACATGATCAACACTTGGGGCAAAAGTTCTGTCTTTAGTTAGTAGTCACTGAGCATGGGGCATTTGAGGGGTTCCTTATTGAGCCTGAGTGAAAATGCCTCATTTGAGAGAGGGTGTAATTGCCTACAGTGTGAATGAATGCAGTAAGGAACTTGTCTGAGTGTTCAGGCAGAGGTTCCCAAGGGCACACAGACAGAAATTACGTTTCTGTTGTACCAAATTTCCTCCTGTTCCTCCTAACAAAGGTCATGGCATGGGAGACAGCAAGTCAGTTCAGGATTTCATTCACGGTCAAGGTGCTTCTGCCACAGACTTTGCTATAGCAGGACATTAGAGGGACTCTAAGATGCAAAGCAAAATGAAGGGTAAGAAAAGTAAAAAATGCTACAACCTTCAGCTTTGCAGATCTTGCCTCCAATAACACTGCTTAATATTGAAAGTGATGGAAATAGGGTTTTCAGTCAACAGCAAAACTCTACCATCCTTTCTCTTCTGGTTCTGAACTCCAGGTTTTAATTCATTGCATTTGACTTAGCTCCCCTCCTCCAGTCTGTCAAACCCCAGCCCTTAAATGAGACTTTTTCTGTTATTTTGGGTTACTTCACACCATGAGCATGCACTGCCTGGCAGCTGCTTGGCTCTGAACCTCAGCAAAAAGCCTCAGTGAAGAGTTGCCACCTGCCTACTACTGCTTCCTACAGCCCTTGGAAAGCAGGACCAGTGGCAGATCAAGCCTAAAAAAGGTATTGTGAACACCTGAGAGGATCCAGCCAGCAAAGTGCTGTGTCATGGCAAAATCACAGCCCTCACTTTCATCGTGATGGAGGGCATGGGACATGGGGCAATGGAGGGTGCAGATGGGAGATTTATGACAGATGAAGCACTATGTCACTTTAATTTTCATTTGATCAAAGGTGGTGTGCTCATTAGTGCAGAGGTGCTTCAGGCTCAGAGAGGGAAATTTTCCCGCACAGAAATGCTTCATTGCTACCCCAAGGCTCAGGACTTTGTGTACTCTATTTGGCTCTGGGCATTTTTTAAGCAATACTGAAGGCTTCAGAAAATGGGGCTGAGAGAAACCCAAAAGAAAAAGTGAAGTAGGGAGAGTGGAGAAATCAAACACGGTGTTCCTACTAAATGGAAGTGAATTAATAAAAGCCATTTGGTACAAGGACAAGTGATAGAGATGTGGCAGCTGCTGCCGTGGAAAGGAAAGTACCAGCACACAGTTCAAAGCCCTGGTGTTGATGTAGGGGCTTCCAGGAGGCTGCATTTCCTAACATTTCCAACCCCTGAAAACCACTCCTGGAAGTACTTCTTGTAACTAGATTTTACAAAGCAGCAGTATAAAGGCTCCACAGTCTGCAAAGGTTGGCATTAGATATTAAGAAATCCAAGGGTTTAATCCTATTTTTTGTATGCAGTAGGAGAACTAATATGATATTTGAGAACTCATTGAATTACAGTGTGTAGCTGGACACACTGTAACTCCTTCACTGAAAATTCCTTTATTGCCATTTACTATTGTTATAGTTTCAGATT
>VWZG01007549.1:8331-25900 GCA_013396735.1 Grallaria varia
AGAAAAAGGAATTACTCTTAACAAGCTGTACTTTATGTATCTGTGCTACTTATTTCATTTCTGTGCTTGATTTTTTTCTGAGTCATTTGAAAATGATTAGGCAGCTCAAATAATTGTTTCCTGGGTAGATTAAGAGCACTATAATTGTCACATTTAAAGCTAAAGTTGGTAAAGACTGTAGCCTACTCTGGAATATTCAAACTTCCAATATACAACAGCTCACAGATAAATATTTTGAAACTTTTATTACTAGTTTCCCTAGTAGTTCTTTTCTTTGTTTCTTTGACAGGACCCCAGATGGATTCAGTCTGACACTGTTCTTCATTACCCAGTGGCACTGCCTGAACTCTGGATGGAAAGGTTGTCATCTTGCCTTTGGCCAGCATCTTGCAGTCTCTACCATAAACTGGCTGTTGTGTACTCTTCTCCTCTGGGTGGGAAGGGTAAACGAGAGACCTGTACTTCTTTTTTACATGCAGAAAAGAACAAATGCCATCCACCACAACATATAATTTGTGTGAACGCAGTCACAGTCTCAGACTGACTTATTGAAATAAATTATACTTGGTATAATTCATGGCAGGGCAGGGGGGGGAAGAGTTATCAGTTACCATGCCAACACTCTTTGTAAATATCATTGGTTCTCAATGAACTCCTTTTGACCCACTGGTCTGAGGTTGTTGCTGTGTGATGTACATAATTCTCTCAACACTGCTCCATTACTTCTGCTCAGGGTTGGGGGTCAAGCCTGTAGTGTAAAGTCAAAGAGAATTAGCAGCCCTATCAATAACCATCAGCAGGACTGCAGTCCAAATGATATATCATAAAAATCCAAGGAAAGATGAATAAAAAGTGAAGGAACATGCATGTATATTCTATAGTTTGAGCAGCTGCTGTGGACTATCAACATCATCAGGAGATCTCAGTGCATTAGCATAAATTCAAATGACAAATGCACAGTGCTATTCAGAGACTCATTAATTTGCAATGGGTGCAGTGCTCATGACATATTAGTGAAAAATTCAAATGTCTTTGTAGCATTGTGAGTTTAGTTGAGGGACCTAAGTTGCTAAAATGAAAACATGTGCAATTTTTTAGCAGTTTATTAAATTATGAAGTGTGATAACTATATCTGTGCATCTTTTTAAGCAGATGAGGTCCAGCGTGCTCCAGCATCAAATTGCATGGTTTGTGTTGAAATCTCCCTGTCAGACAAATTCTGTGCTGGAGCTGAAATACCAGCTATGTGCTGCCTGCTGCAGCATGCGGGCTGAGATCTCCCCCTGCTGGGTGAATGGCATTGCCACCAAGAAAAAAGGAACATTCGGTTCTTTCAGGGCTTCTGCTTTGTTATTCTCCCGTCTTCTTTGCCACATTAACCACCAGTTGTGTTGCACGATAATTAGAGGAGACATGATAGCAGAAATAAAATTGTTGTGTTATTATGTGCAAGCATGATGGCTCTCTTTGTCACTCCTTAGGCACAAACATAGCCTTTACATGTAGGATAACTTAGATATGTAGTATATGGAAAGGCTTAATTGACAGTAACTCCTCTTAAGCTATGGCTTTGTTTTTCTGTAAAAAATTGAGAAAGAAAAAGTTTATGTTTTTATGAGGAAAAACCCAGCCATAGTACTCTTTCATAACATTTAGGTCAAGCTCACAATTATAACATTTGACAACTGAAATACACCACAGTGGTGTTTATCCTGAGTGCCCTGACTCTGCCCTGTGTGGCCAGCTCTGACACACTGCTGAATCTTTCTGACGTCGATGAACACCCTGAAATCTACCTGATATTTTTGCTTCCTCTTGGACCTCTAACTATATCTTTGTCTGGCCCCGAGTGTACATGTTTTTCTGTCCACCTGGCTGTCACATATAGTGTGGATTTCCTTTACCAGAAAAATATACTATAAGATAATTGCTAGCACTTTTTCTGAAGAATAAAAACTGTAGTTTTAAAATGCAGGAGCCACAATACCTAACTGGTTAAAAATAGCTTACATTTCCAAAAGCACTAGATTTTAGCTACACAATCTCTAAGAAATTTTGAAGCAACCTAATTTTTGGAGACAGGGGAATTAGCTGCCGGTTGCATGTCCAAACCCAATAGTTGCTCTTGAACATTTGAACGCCTCTGTAAAACACAATAATATTTTGTATATACACCAGTACAATAAGAGCCTTAATAAGGTTTTCAGTATCTCCCAGCATATGTCACACCTCTGAGTGAAAGGAAAGCCATTTCTCACTCTGGCTTCTCATCTGTATCATGCCACCTGCCACACAGGATATGGTACGTCACAGCTCAAAAGCAAAAAAAAAGACCAGAAAATAAGAGAATGTCATGCCTTTCCCGTCCCTCTGAGGAGAAGCATGTTCCTCTGAGTCCCTCACTGTTTAGATAATCTCGATGCTTGCCACATGACTTTAGCTGCCAGTGAGTTGAGAGCATGAAGGAAGTGCTTTGTCGTCTCCACCAAAGGAAGAAAAGCACACCACCAAACTAAGAGTACAAATCACTAAAAACTGAATTAAAGCTATAGTTCCCAAATTACACAAAGGGATTAGAATGCTCAACTGATCTCACCTTGCACTGTCCTCCAATGCCTTTCCAGATAGACACCTGGGGTGAGACCATAAAAACTTAATGAGCCTCCTATTACAGTCAGTTCAAGCTTCATCACACCCTAACATCACACCCTAACATCTTGATTAACTTTGCTCAAGACACGAATGTTCACATCACTTGGGTCTGATTAACTGCAGGCACAAGGAAGGATTTTGAGGACAGGGCAGATGCAATGGCAAGTTGTGATACAATAAAGGGTGTGTCCGGGTGTGCAGATGTCACAATTGTCTTGGAGCTATGACATTCTTTCCTTCTCCAAGTTTCAGCCATGGGAAACACTAAAAATCTGGGAGCAACAGTCAAGACTGAACCTACAGTTATTTTAGACACAGAAGGGCAAATATTCAGCTACAAAGGCTGTTCCAGGGGATTGCAAAGAAGAAAGAGCCAAGAGGGAGCAGAGCTATGTCTCCATGGCCCCGGATGGTGGGAGAGCACAGCAGCCACTCCCCAACTCTCCTTTCCCCTTTGCCAAGAAAAGGCTGGTGTTAAACAATGGAGCAAACACTTTTCACAGGCCTGCCAAGTATTTCAGGTACAGACTGTATTGACTGGAGCTGATGGGACAGCTGAAGGTTCCTCTCCAGTAAAGAAGTATTTTATTGGTGCTCAGCTGACTCTGTCTCTCCAATATTTCCTTCCCTCCCCTCCACTCAGGATAAGATGGGATCCAAGAGCATGGTGCCATGGATGATTGGGTAGTGGGATTGTTGGTGCCAGCGGGTTCCTAAAGGTTAAATGATAGCCATAGGATCAGAGGAGCCTGGAAATTAATGAATCTCCTCCTACCACTCAAATCAGGACTGAGTCCTTTAGCTAAATGTCACTTACCCTGACTTCTGTGGAAAGATCAAATTTCATATTGTGTATATCTCTCAAAAATGCAGTTAAAGGAAACATGGAAGAGGTGGTATTTCTTATGAGAAAAACCTTTCCTTCATTAGCAGGCAGTACAGGAAAGAAGGGTTTGGTTTAAAAGAGATCACCTAATCTCTGCAATCAACTGCACAGGTTTCCTTGTCTTAACAAGTTGACTTGATGTTTAGGCATCAATGGAGAAAGCACTTTGTACCTGATCAAGGAGACAGTCAAAAGAAAATCTTAATTGCAAAGAAATTGATTTCCGTACTGCAAAAGACAGAGTTTTACTTTTATTCTGAAAAGCCCCAATCTCTTTTTCACTTTGGGTCTTTATGGTTTTTTTACAATCACACAACTCAAGAGGCAAGATGCTCTGTCCTCCACATTTCCAGAAGTGACACTGACTTTAGGAATATATTCCAAGAAAAGGTATCTCATAGGTGGTCAAGTGGCTGTCTGGATAGCAACAGAATTCAAATGGGGAAGCTGGCAGAACCACTGAACTTCGTCCCAAAAACCAAATGGGATCAGTGAAAAAACTCAGGTCCGATCTTTCACACCAATGAAAATCCAGTCAGTCTGCCAGCTTCAAAAGTAAAACTTGGTCCAAAGTCGTTAAGAAAAAGGAGGTGATAATATACTTAAGCTTATGACACTGTTTGTGTTAACATCTTTTTTTTCGTGCAGAACATGTTTGTATTTCAATTGGCAAAGTATTTACAATGAGAAGATATATACTCACCACCAAGGGCAATTAATTCAGGGTTATAAAGCTTGTGTTTCAGAACAGGCATGAATAATTCAGTGTTAGGTTGTTTAAGTGTGTTTTGTAAAATAGAGCTTCAGCTTTTGTTTTTCTTGAAAGCTTCTGGGAAAAAAAAGTAATTTTTTTGGTCTTTTGTTTTTCTTGAAAGCTTCTGGGGAAAAAAAAGTAATTTTTTTTTGTTTTTTCTTTCTCTCTTCACCTCTGGGAAGAGTAGTGGCCTTTTGATGTTCCTCACTGACCTGCATCACTTGCTTGTTTCCCACTACGTTGAAGATAATACAACTTAAAATGGAAGCATTAAGGAGTAAGGAGTGCAGCACTATTCCAGTGTGTCACAGCCTATCAAACAGATTGTGGTACATCAGACTGCTTTAATCACGGCCAACATTGCTGGACTGTGAACTTTTGTGATGCTGATGAGCAAAAGTGCACATATACATAAATGCAGGGTTTTTTTGTTGTTTTTTTTTTTTTTTGAGTGTGAATCTAACCTGATAAACAAATTTGTGTAGCCAAAGGTAAGACTCCTTGTGGTAACTCTCCATCCATCCCTGCTTTGGGTGCATCATGTTACTTTCATGCTACTCCATGGGCTACATGCTTAGAAAAAAACAAGCCTGGGTTACTGGTGTATGACTAAACTGCCAAATTTTGCCTAAAACTGTCCTTACCACCTGGACTGAAGAGACAGCAAAAAGGAGGAATTTGTGTGTGTGTGTGTTTACAAACTGGTGGTATATTTTAACATACAAAGCACTTACAGTTCCTGTTAGTGGCTGGGTGGGTAGGGCTGTGTCAGAGAGAAACTTAGACCTTCATTATGGTTATATCATGGTCTTCAGAACTCTCATATTTGAAGCCAGTTGGTGAGGAGCATTTTAAATCAAGAAGCAGCAGAAAGCCAGAAACAGTACACCAAGAGGTGTAAACTGCCTGAAGTGAAGTAGTAAGGCATTAGCTCCAATAACCAACGTTCATAATGCAAACATTACTGGACTTAAGAAAGTCCCACCAACTTGGGACTTGGGACGTTTTTGTGGGAATTTGAGAGTCCCACCAAAAACTTTCTTGCACCACAGGGCAGGAACGGCCAATTCTGCCAGCCTTGGTAAGCACCATGTGCTGAAAAGCAAACCATTTCATCTGGGTAATACGGGATACAGCCTTGGACTTTGTTGTTATGCGCCTAAAATCTCTTCAAGGGGTAAAATCTTACTGTACTTCTGTGGTAGCTGAGTTGAGCCTTCTCAAGCTAGGCAAAAAACCAGTGAATACCTGGAGGCAATCTGTACGTCTGTCCAGACCTCCCCAGTCAGAGATAGAACAATGTATGGTGCAGCTAAAATGCTGGATTTTCACACATTTTGACTAAACTCCTTTGTGCAAGTAAGCCATGAGACTTCTGAGAAGGAAGGAGAGTATGTTCACATCTTCTTTACCATGACTCAGACCATGCCAAGCTTAACTACATCTTTTCCTGGGAACCTCCCCATAAATTCATAGAGTCATAGAACCCTTTGGGTTGGAAACTACACGTGAGATCACCAAATCCAACTATTAACCCACCCCCGCCAGGCCCATCTATAAACCATGTCTCTAAGTGCTACAAGGAATAATACGTATGCTCACATGAGAGCACAGCCCTGGAAGGCTACAGAGAAATACTAAGCCTGGCAACTCAGTGTTTTCATTGTAGTCTTTCATATTTCTACAATGAATAAGAGAACACGGCAGTTGTCTGACAGTCCAAGCTCCACATCAGTTTTTCCCCATGGGAAAAGGACAACCAGAAAAGTCAATATTGAATATTTACAGTAAATTGTGTAGCTTATTCAGGATGTCTGCAAGGTTAATGTGATTAAGGATTATGATTCAAAGGGAAACAAATGTGTGCCCCAAACCAGTATTTCTCCTCAGAAAAAAAAGGTCTTTAAGAGTTACTTCAATAGTACTTCTTGTAAGGTTGATTTATTGTTTTCCCTAGAGTGATAAGTCTTGAACAAATTCTTGAATACTGTAGTGTATGGCAGTGTACAGCAAATTCATTTTCTTGTTAGCATTCTGTATGTCTTCTTATTTGTGCAGCAGCATGAGAGCATCTGAGTGAAATGTCCAGTCCTCGTGCATCATAGGATTGCTGGCTTTAGGAGGGATACACCAAGCACTGGGAGAGTGTGGGAAGGAAACAAATTGAAAATCAGCCAGTGGGAAACAGAGAAGAAGGCATTTTTACTGCACTGTGTTTACAACTTGTACTTTCTCAGATCCTAAAAAATCCACTGTTTTGCCTACATGTCTGCAAGACATTATAGTTCTACCATGCATGTCAGTGCACAGTTATTAAAGTAATAGCTTCCCCAAGTTAATGTGTTCTGAAATTCAGGACTAAAATTGCCTGTAAATTCCAGCAAAATGGAAAATTTAATGAAAGGTTCTTCAAATTACTAAACCTGAATGGTGAATTTGCAGCCTGCTCCTTCTTACTACTTTTATTTCTGTATGACAGTATTTTATAGTCTAAAGGTGCATTAAAGACCTGCAATCGAAGAGTGAGTTATAAAAGGAAGGATGTGTCTCTCTGTGTGTCTGTGTGTACTGAGCCCACTTCTCAAGTCTGGAAAACAGCTGATATACAGATCAGACAGGAAACTGCAGCAGGGGCAGGTCAAGATATTTCAGGGTACAAGTATAAGGAGAGAAATAAGATTTAGAGGACTATCTCTTCTCTGTCTTTCTTTTCCCACCAAGGAATGGAGCTGGTTTGTGTTGTCAGACAAGGGGTGGCTGTGGAGGGGTTGTGTGCCCATGGCACTCCAAATACGCCTTTAGCCCCGTGAGGGTCTCCAGGGACATGTTGCCAGTTTCAACAGTGGTCTTTTATCTTTCTCACACTTTTAGAATTATTTTTAATGTCAGAATAAGTTAAAGTCCAAGCCTCAATGGCTCCAAAATGCATTCAGAAAACTTAATTTATACCCAATACATTTTCCAAAAAGGCATAAATACATTATTTATTAGGTATATCCAAAAATATTGAACAGGGCTTCTGTAAAGCCCTTTTATTTTGTGACAGCTTTTTTCCCTCTGTCCTACAGCAGTCTTCTCCACCTTGTTTTGCTAACAACACCATTATTTTTTTTTCATCATGCCTTTTCATTATATTAATTATTTTCTGTTGTTCTTTACCTGTCTTCTGCTGTTAAGAAACTCCTCTGTGGTTTGTGGTGTGACAGAATTGTCAGAAAATCTGCATATTTGGTTTGCTATTGTTTTGTTTAATAAACATACAACTTAGACAATTTGCAAGAATGCATTTTCCAGCCTGTAAAACGTATACATTGCAAGAAATCATGTGAGAAAGAAGACTATATTTACAACAACTCTGATAACAAACCTGGTACAGAATTTACTGCAGAGCCAGTCTAAACATGACAGTACTTAATAACTTAAGCACAAAAGACAATCAGACTGAAGTACCCTGCATTAAGAAATTTTTGAGAGTTTAGCTTTTTTTGTAGTCCTGCTGCTACTAGCTGAAATACTGCTGAAAATAGTCAAATTTGTTATTGATTTTGATTTTTAAAAGAAGTTTCTTAAGATAAATATAAGAAAGGAACTGTAACTTCAGTTCAATACAGTTAGTCATAACTATTAATTTTCAATTAATAAATAATGATAAATCTGATAGCTAAAGATGCCAAGAGAGACTAGATTACAATCTTGTTAGGCTTGATCTAGATATCATTTTTGTAAAGACACAAAGGTATGAGCCTACAAGAGGTAAATCGTAAGGTGAGTTTGGGTTTGACCTGTAAGCACGTCAGCTGTTTCACAGATGTTTCCCACATACATAGTCTCAGGCTCCTCATCCCTGCAGATGCAGAAAGGCTTAATGTCTTCAAAGAGGGATTCACCATCACAAGTTATCTTTGCTTTTGTACCCGAGGAAGGAAACAGCTGTTGTCAGGCTTATGGCAGCAAATTTGCCAGCAGATGTTTTTTTCACAGCAGTGTCCAGTCTTTCTGATCAAGTAGATGATGTACTTTCTTCCATGAGACAAAAGATTATGAATGCTGCCTTTGCTCATCCAGTGTGGAGGATAGTTAATGCAAATAGCCTGGGGCTCCTTGCCAGGGGCTGCTTGGCCTCAGAAGGTATCCAGGATTGCTTGACCTCAAAATTTGAGAATCTCTACTCTTTCCATACTAGGATGTATGAGCTCCTTGTCGTTGGATGCAGAAGTGGACAGGTTTCACCTTCAATCACAATTGAGAGACAACCCAGTCAGACTCAAAGACTGGGTGAGGTCATAGGGGGCAACTTTCATTTTTTAAAAGGAATTCTAGTGTCACAAATACTTTTTATCTGCCTTCTCATTTAAGTAATTTTGTTTCTCATCTTCAAGTCTGCACAAAGACAGGAAGAAGACTATCTCATGCTCTGACACTAGCTACTCCCTTAAGACATAAAGATAAAGGTTATACAAAGTTTGTCTTTTAACTTCTTATGGAGGCAATATCTATGACTGTCAAGTTTTCTCAAAACAAAGTCTATTAAGGAGTTCACTGAGCCAAATTAAGGCACTTAGGCATCATAAATTGCATGTAGAAATTTATTAATATCCTTTCCTTTCTTTCCCTTTTCTTTTTTCTTCATTCATTGTAACTGAGGTGCTTTGCTTCAGGGAGAGGAACAGACAGCAGGGACAGAAAGCTTCCTGAGACTCTTCTCGGTTATGTAGTGGAGTCCATAATTGTTTGGGGCGGCACAATAGTCTAAAGGGAGCTGATTATGCAAATACATTAAACATCTCTTAAAATCTTCTGAAATTATACTGTATTAGCAACACAATTAAAGGGGGGGGAAAGGTGATTGTTTGAGTATGCATGGTCTTTCCTATTTGTAAAACATGTTTCTCAAAAGATGGAACACGATCATGATATAAGCCTAAATCCAGGTTATAAAGATAGACTTCCGGTTGTCCTAAGAGATATAACCCAATGACACTTGACATTTGTCCTCTAACCTTACCTCAGCCTTCACACAGTTGTCTGTTCCCCTTGAGCCAGACAGATCTAAGCTGTCAATTAATAGATAATGTAAGTTTACTTAGATGTCATGTAATGCTGTTATCCATGTGGAAATACATCAAATGTCCTAGTTTTCTCTATGGAAAGCTAAGCTATGGAGCTTAGTAAAAAATCTTCTCCCATGGGAAGCCTAGGCTTGACAAATGCCTAAGGATTAGTCATAGTCAGCCATCTCTTTGTGATGCAAAATGACACAATCGTTGGCTTTTTCAAATAGTATTACACTTCTAGTTTCTCCAGATAAAGAACCCAATTCCAGGTTTGCAAACAGTTTAGGTTTTATAAATTTGTTATTGAATAAAAGTTGTCTTGCTAAATCTCAGGAACAGAAGAAACACAATCACTAAAAGATTTGCTTAAATTTTTAATAAATTCAAGGATGTCTAAAAGCCAATGCTTGCTTTCAATATTTGTCATGGTTTTGTGTCATATTGCTGCACCACTAGATAAGCAATACCTTGGACCATCCCCTCCAAAGTCATCCTGACTGTGCACTGAAAGCACTAAACACAGGTTGATATTTCATTGTACTAGGTAAGAACTTTATATTATTTATCCTAGAGTAAGGCACCTTCAAATCAAAATTTTATGTTTTAAGTAGGGCCAAATATCCATTAAAATGCTTATGTTTCCTAAAACCCAACATCCAAAACATATGGAAAAAATTGCCTCTAGGTATTGGAAGTTGTTGCCTTTATCACACTGTGCATCTGAATTCCCAAGGATGATTGATTTAACGAGGTTTGCACATTAAAAAACTTTGTTACCGTAGAGCAAATCATAAGAAAGATTAATGCCCTCTGCATGGTGCCACTGAATTAAAATGTCTTTCAAATGTCTTCACTCCAGGAACACTTTGTATCCAGGCCTGTACTTAGCAAAGATTTTCTCAGTGTAAAGAATTTATTAGTCATGGCTGAAGATGCTGGTGTGCTATAACCTAAATACCTGAAATATGCTTATATTAGGAAGAACTAGGCACTTCAGAAGGTTTTGAAGAAGCATTCATTTTTCAGGTTGATGTAATAGATTCCATGTCAGAAACACTCAAGACTACCCAAAGGTATGACATTCAGTCTTGACATATCTTCCCTTTGCAGTGGTGATATCTGACACAAAGCAGAGTAATGTGCTCAGACTGTACTGTCTTAGAGAGTTTGCCTCAAAGGTAAAGGGACACAGACCAGGTTGAACATGCACCTTTTTCTTTAGGCAAGAAGCTTGGATCAGGGGGATAATACAAAAGAATCACTACAACACACTGAGTGTTTCGCTTTACGCCTTCCTCAAGAAAAGTATAGGTGCTATCACATTAATTCTCTCTGGAAAAACAAAGGATTAATTTAATATGTCCTTCAAGGAAAGAGCATCATATAGAAATATGCCTGTAATGCCAGTATATTGGAAAAATTCTAGTGCTATTAAGGCATGAAGTCAGGATATGAATATATTTACAATGGGGACAATAAAAGAAACATGGAATTACAGGACCATACAAAACTTCAGGTTGGAAAAATCTCTGTAGTTTGTCAGATACAACCTTTTATTGAAAGCAGGGCCATGGACTGGTGATCCAGGGCCTCATGAAGTCAAGTCTTCAGTGTATCTATCAGGTGAACTTCCAGCTATCTGCTGGGTAAAATATCTAAGGTTTGAGTTTTTTCACTGTGCAGAATATTTTTTACATCCAGGTAGAATTTTATTTCCAGCAACTTGTGCCTGCTACCTCATGTCTTGGCACCATGCATCCTTGTGAAGTGAGGATAACTTATTTTTCATCACCACCTTTGAGATCTTGGAAGGCTGTGATTAGAAGTCCCTGAGACACCTTCTCTCCAGGGAGGGAAAACCCATACATCAATGTATTTATCACCCTAGTGGTCTTCCTCTGAGTCTGATGGTCTTACTTTCTCAGTTCAAAGGGACCAAGTCTGCTTTCTAAGGCATGTCCTAAGATATGTCGAGTGGGATATTCACATCCCTAATTTGCTGGTTGTACACCAGCTGATGGAACCAAGAAGTAATTGGCCTTCATTGCTTTAACGTTGCACCTGTGCCCAGCTCGCCACCCACGCAGTAAGTCCCCTGCATTTCTGATAGACATACGGGAAAGTGGCATTGATACAAAACATAACATGACTATGGCCTTGGGGCTGCACTGTCTTCTAAAGTCTATTATAGGGCTTGTTCTTGCTCCTGCAGATCTAACCAACAGATCAAGAGTTATCACCCTGCTACCAAAAATTCAGTCCATGTTTTGCCCATGAAAAAGAACGAGATAACTTTCCCAAGGACATTATGCCTGATTATGGTGAAAATGCAAGAGAAGGAATAAATACAGTCTTGATACAAGACAGAGAGAATGGTGAAAATACAAACTTAAGCTCAATAAACAGGCAAAATTAAATGTCAGAGAAAGTTTTCAAACTAAATAGTATTGGAAAGTGAAATACTCGAAAAGCATCTTAGAAATTGGAGGTACGTTTTTGACAATAAATATAGTTCTTCAGATAATACACAAAATTTGGGTGCACTCTACCATCTGCTATAATTACTAAAACTCATTCATTATTTCTTGTTTAGCAATATGCCATGAGTTCTACCCAGGCAATTTCCCATTATCCTTCATATTCTACAAACATATAGTAAGAGACAGCACCTGTCATGACAAGCCTTAAATGCACAAGGTAAGAGATAGAAGAAAACATAGAAATGAATCACAGGGAGAGACAAGTGATTAAGTTTTTTGAATAATTGAAGTGATTTTGAATCCTTTCACATTTAATAACATTACCTTTAGTGACTGGCCCAAGGATAGATGTGAAGCCTGTTATAGAGAGAGATATTTAGCAAATATGTTCTAAGTAATCATTCAGAGCTTTCCACAAAGCCCTTGTACCATGAAATATACTGACCCGGGGGCAGGGTTGCAACATTACCACCCTGATATCTTTTTTTAATATTTTACTATTCCACTTAGGGCAGATTTTTTAAACAAAGAAGACACAAAAAAAGGCACAGATACTCTCAGAGGGATGAGAAGGACAGATACCTGCCCTCACACCTATTTCATAATCTCTCACTACAAAAATGTCTTGAAATAATTGTTTCACTTTTAGGATCTCCATTAAAGTAGATATAAAATTATGTACTTGTAATTAAAAATGTTCTAAAGAATGTAATGAAAACAAAAGATAAACCCATAATTTTGCACATTCAGTAACATTTAGCTGGGAAATGTCAATTATAAACGTGTATAAAAGGGTAAAAACAATGAAGACTATTGATGTCAGACAATAAGCTGCTTTTCAGGCATAAATGGGGAGAATTATCACTTTTGAACACCCTTGTTTTATGACCAGAAGTGCAGAAATGTCTAGGGGCCTGAAACTATTTTGGTTACAAAAATATCCATCCTTGTGGCTTTGCTACCTGGTCCCTGACAAAACTCATACAATATGGAAAATACCAGATTACCTGCCTTGTTTACCTGGGACCAGAAAGATGAAAAGAAAAAAAGAAGTGGGAACAACTTTTGCATCTTTCTTTCCCTCCCTGTACAAGAGAAATACATGTGCTCTGGAGGGTGTGGTTGGCCAAGAAGGAAAGATAAAGTTTAACGGAAATGGAGAATGTGAAGGCAGGAGGCTGGATGCCCAAGGAAAGATGGGAGTGGGGAGGAGAGGGAAAGATGGAGGATGGGATAACAGTGGGGACAAATGGGAGAGGAGTTGGGGTGTTGGTGACAATCCTCATCTCTTCTCTGTAGTGACCAGTGACAGAACCTGAAGGAATGTCCTGAAGTTGAGGGGAGGTTTAGGTTGGGTATTATAAAAACATTCTTCACTGCAACAGGCTCCCCAGGGAAGTGATCACAGCACCAAGCCTGACAGAGTTCAAGAAGCATTTGGACAATGCTCTTGGGCTCATGGTGTGACTCTTGTCGATGGTCCTGTGCAGGGCCAGGAGCTGAACTCAAGGATCCTTGTTGGTCCCTTCCAATTTGGCATGGTCTGTGATTGTGTGACCAATATGCAATGCCATATCACTCAGGACAGATGTGCAGAAGAAGGAATTGATTTAGTCTCTGTTGAGGGGAGCAACCCAGACAGTGACTGTCATTCCAGAATTCTAGAAATGTAGTAAACCAATGGATTACCCTGGTCCTAATTTATTGTGCCACAGCTGTAGAAATCATGGATTGGTTCCACAGACAGTCCTCTAATTTTAATCAAATCAAATACAAGCACACTGCTTCCAGGGTCAGCACAGTGGCACAGACAGTTTTGCACACCACCAAATATGGTGCTCTCTGAGCAAGCCACGGAAACCACCTGTGACAGCTGTGAACACTCTGACTGCTCAGCTTTGGAAGATCCTTCCCATCACCATGTTTGCATTACCCACCTCTCCCAGCCATGCATAAGGGGTCAGTGTCAATAATTCAGATAAACCAGCCTGGCACCCAAGTGTACAACTGGGGTGGGGTGGGTGGGAGGCAGTAAACAGCCCCAGAGCAGCCCAAAGTTCCACGTTCCCATTTTTGCGCAGTAAGATGTTTTACAAACCCCTTCTACAAAACCACGTTAAGGAATTTGAGCTCTCTTTTCCCTCAGAGACATAAACCATAATTCTGATTTTACATCAATCACTGGGGAATATTTGGCATCCCTTTCTTCAAAAAATCCCCCCAGCAGGTAGTGAGCTTCGCCCTCACATGGGTGAAAGAAAATTGTGCTCAAAAGATGATTTTTCAGCTGTGCTTTCTATACCACTGAAATATTCTCTGCCCTCCTGGACATCTTTAACCTCCCCTCCAATTGGATATGCTCCTTTCCTTGCAAAGCATGCATGGCCGTGAAACCATACCATTAACCTCATTACAATTAGTGTATTTTTTTAATTTTTCATTATTTAGAAAAACCTCAAAATATTCCATAGTGTGTTTTTAACTATACATTTAGTTCATATACAACTGAATTTACTAAAACTTCTCAAGCTGATAGAGCCCATCCATTCTGGCTGCAATTCCTTCCTTCTTCCTGGTGCTTCAAACTGTTGAAAAGGGACAAAACCTATTCATTTTTTGAGTTTTGAACTTTTTAACATATGAAGCATGTCTTTTGTTATTTCCCATGCAAAGCATAGTTTTGATTTTTACAAAATTACACTGTTGGTAGCCTCTTGCATGTCTACCACATCTGCAGTATGAGAGCTCTTATTTGTGCACTCAGTAGTCTGACAAATCCTTTTTTTTCTTTTTCTGTCTGCCTGTCTCACTTATTCCTCTTTGTTCTCCCAGGACTTTGTTCTAAACAGTAGAGAGTAGTAAGATCCCTAAACCCAGAAAATTGGCTCATCAACACTACACTATCTACAAATTTCTCTGTGTTGCTACTTTCTCTCTGCCTTATCTGTGTAGATCTGTGTCACATGCACTTTTCATTTTCATGTAGTAGGTTCTCAAGCTTTGTGATAGCTCTGCTGTCAGTAGCAGCTGTTTTTATCAGATGAAGTACTTCCAAACCAAACTGTTTGAGAACAACACAATTCTTTTTATTGCATACCTTTCTTCTGGCAACCACAGTGAAAAGTCCTTACTGCTTTCTTTGTATTTTCTCAATACGACCAGAGGGGTTTGGCACTGGTGGAGCTGTATTTTTTCCATCTTTCAGTCAAGGAAGGAGTAACTCTGCCTTTTTCTGCAGTGTTTTTTCCCCATGCTTGCTTCCAAAGCCACTGAAGAAGAGCCCCCAGATATGGATGCAGCACATGGTAAGCAACATGCAGCACACAGTCCGAACATTTGTAATGGCATTTCCAGATAGGAAAGTGCCTTCCAGAGCAGGAATCAAGGAGCTGGCTGTGATTTCATCAGGAGCTGCAATATTTGGCCCAGACCTGAAATGAACCTGCCTGAGCTGGGATTAATTGGGAAACATTGAATAACAAGGACACAGCTTCAATGAACATGCTATGAGCATCGTGCCATTGAATGCAGCAGGGAAGGCAAGTCCCAGTACTCCCAGTATTGGGACTATTAGAGAAAGGGAAATGCTTGCCTACTTACTTGCTAAATTTAAATCCCTGGCTCGAGACAGTGGAGCCACAGTCGCTGTGCAGAGCACAGCGATGCCAGCACAAGACGTGGATGCTACAGAGGGTCTCTGCTGGCCGAGGGCAAAACGGAGCAGCTGTGCTGGATCAGAAATCTGCTCCAAGAGGTGTCTGGGTTCCCACAACCAGCTGCAGAGTGTCCTGTGCCCCAAGAGGTCTCACCCTGTGGCACCACTGGCTGGGAGAGCACAGCTGGGCATGGCATAGCACTGCCTCTGCCACCTTTCCTGCTATCACACCTGGAGCCCTGCAATCACCAGGGAAGATGTACTAGCAGTTAACATTGCTTGAGGTGGGACCATGCAGTCCAGCTGCTCGCCACACTGGGTTAGAGCTCCTCACCCTGAGGTGTCTGTTAATGCTGCCACTGCTCAGAAACCCAAACTTCGGAAAGAATTTGGATGCTATATTTATGTGCTGACAAATAAATCCATCATTTGTCACAAAAATAGTGTTTAAATTCAGCTACTGATCCTTATCTCCTAATGACCAAAATAACAACCAAAGGGGAAGCAGTCTCCCTTCTGAATATTTTAATATATTTAAGGCTGCAATAGTATTGTAATTCAGCATAGCTTATGTGTCACATGGAAGAGATAGAAAAATAGTTCCAAGTGTAAGTCCAAGAAAGCACTGAGGAGACAGCTGTATCCATTTTATCTCAACACAAAATATTGTCATGTCTCAACTAAGTCCTTCATGACGGTGATCATATCTAGAATCCTGATGAGTGAACATTTGTGGAACTCTCACATAGATACTTGTGAAGATTTTTCAGCATTGTTGTATACTACTTGTCATTTTATCTGTGATGTATCTAGCTCAAGATCAATGAATTCAACCATGACACTAAATAGCTAAAGAAACAATCATACTCAGTGTATGACAAATTTCTTGCTATCTTCTGCTTGCTCCAAGTCACAAATCTGCCTTTCTGTTAAACTTTTTGCGTTCAGAAATGGTGGTTCTGAAGATGGATTGTAAAGCCTGTGTATTTCCACTGAAATTGCCATATGGTGTTGATAGAAATTTATACGAGAACTAAACCAGAGGTAGAAAGAGGATAACTCTCCAGTTTGACTGAAAAATGTAGAAGGAAGACCAAACACTGGATCGTCTCCTAAAACCCTGACTTTTCAGTTAAGTTCACCATTCAATTTTCACCATTTTTAAGTTTCCACTTGTAAGTTTGAAAGAAAATATGTTTATCAAGTCATTCAGAAAGGAGGCAAATTCTCTGTTTTCCTGCATTTCTGTATTTATTTTCATTTTCTCCTAAACAGCTCTTGTTCTGAATGTAGAATGAGTCTGGGAGGGTTGATAAATACACTTTTCGTGAAGCTAACTAGCAAGCACCCATTCTCTCACCTCTCCAGCTACTCAGTTAAGTCCTAAAAAACATGATGGTAGAAAGAAGATGAAAGTGTGGTCTGAATTTCTCTGCTGTAGGCCTCATGCCAAGGCCTGGATTTCTGTTGTAAAGATGAAAAGCTGATGCCACATCCAGAAATGATGCCAGGTTAGCTTAGCTTGGAATGCAGGAGAAATAAGAAGAAGCAGTGATAACTTCTCAGAGGAAGCAACCTCAGACTTGCCAAACTGTTTTGGAGACAAGTGTACATATTACTGTTTGGTGTATGATATTCCATAGAGGTAGATTATTTGAAAGCTCCATGAGCAGATAAATAAATCTATTTCAAAATGTCCTATGGTAAAGGCCAGGTAGTAAGGGAGATACAACGGGATAATAGAATGGTTTGGGTTGGAAGAGACCTGGAAGGTTATTTACTTCCAATCCTGCTGCCATGGACAAGGACAATTTCCAGTAAACCAGGTTACTCAAAGCCCCGTCTTACCTGGGCTTGAACACTTCCAGGAATGGGGCAACCACAGCTTCTCTGGACAGCCTCTGTCCATGCTTCACCACCCTCACAGTCAAGAACTGTTCTCCTGTAGCTCCTTTAGGTACTGGAAGAAGCTTCAAGCTCTCCTCAGACAGCTTTGTCCTCTCTGCCAGCTGTCAATAGTGACTGTGCTAATATGCTCTTTCCAACAGCTGCACTTGCCTTGTCCACTTAAATCCTGCAGACCGGGCT
>VWZG01007549.1:25980-43812 GCA_013396735.1 Grallaria varia
AGCAGTGATAACTTCTCAGAGGAAGCAACCTCAGACTTGCCAAACTGTTTTGGAGACAAGTGTACATATTACTGTTTGGTGTATGATATTCCATAGAGGTAGATTATTTGAAAGCTCCATGAGCAGATAAATAAATCTATTTCAAAATGTCCTATGGTAAAGGCCAGGTAGTAAGGGAGATACAACGGGATAATAGAATGGTTTGGGTTGGAAGAGACCTGGAAGGTTATTTACTTCCAATCCTGCTGCCATGGACAAGGACAATTTCCAGTAAACCAGGTTACTCAAAGCCCCGTCTTACCTGGGCTTGAACACTTCCAGGAATGGGGCAACCACAGCTTCTCTGGACAGCCTCTGTCCATGCTTCACCACCCTCACAGTCAAGAACTGTTCTCCTGTAGCTCCTTTAGGTACTGGAAGAAGCTTCAAGCTCTCCTCAGACAGCTTTGTCCTCTCTGCCAGCTGTCAATAGTGACTGTGCTAATATGCTCTTTCCAACAGCTGCACTTGCCTTGTCCACTTAAATCCTGCAGACCGGGCTTCTCACTCTTCCCTTTGTCTTGACTCTGGAGAATCCTCAAGGAGTGTAAAGATAAAATATGAAAAACTATATTATTCAAGAACCAGTATAGTGCTATACTATCTGAGCATTTTAAATATAAGTTTTGCTTTCCCAGAGGTCAGGTCAAGTCTCTTGCTGGACTGAAAAGATTTGAGTGAATGTTTTTGCCTAAATACCAGGCTTTATGCACTCTTTATTCAGTGCCCAGTGCCTTTGATTGCATTAGCTTATTTTAGGCCAGTTGGGCTGATTCTCATGTGTCTTTCTGCTGTGTATTCTGCACAGCACCAGCTGAAGCTGCACGCCAAGTGGGGTAATAGTAAGCAGGAATCTCTAGTAATTGCTCTGCATTTTTATTCCCTTGCTTCTGATCCTCTAACAACTGCTTCTAGGCCACTAGGCCACTGCCAAACAAACTATATATTAATACTGCTCTACATTAAAATAGCAAGCAACATGCTTCATAGTTTAACATGCTGTCAGCTTTAGTTGAAACTAAGTAATTTCAATTTCTTGTAATTAAATAAAAATAAAAAAAAAAGGCAAAGCCTTTGTCTGTTGTTTATCATAATCTGCAGAGTCTGTGGGAGAATTTCATCAAATTACACAATTTCCATTGAAGAGTGGCTTTGTACTGGAGCCAGTGAGAAATCTTATGAAGCTTCATTTTATCAATCAGAGAAATCCAGCCCTGTGATATGCAAGCAGGGGTCATTATTATTCTTTTTATATGGGAGGACAAGGAGAAGACCAGCTAGTTTACTGATTTGCATGTGATCTCTACAGTGTGATCTTATCATGGTGTCTTAACTCCTTACAGAACTACATATATTCTTGCAATACTTCTCTCAGCTTGGTTTTGACCTCAGATTTTATAGAGCTTAATCCTCAAACAGTTCCCAGCAGCACAGAAGTCCCTGTAGGCTCAGCCCAGAACACAGGACTGTGCTGGGATTGCTTGACAGTGGTGCAAGAGCCTGGCAAAGTTTAACCAGGCTCTGTCTCGAGGCCAGACCCGACTGCTTATAGCTGTGTTCTTAACAAGGGAAATGCAACCCTTTAGGATAAGGAAGTCACTTCTTAGTAGATATTTTCAGCTTCTTCAGTGGTCATCAGAAGGGATGGGTCAGTTGCACTGGTTAAAAGAAAATAACATTCTGGAACCTCTGTGAGGTTTGACAGGGTAGCTACCTTTTTATGAGTCTTTTATTTTTATTATTTTTGCTTGGTTTAATATTTGAAATGTTATGCCTCATGTTGAAAGTAAAACTTTTAAAAGTATCTAAGAATAGTAGTTTCCTACCAGAAGCAGTCACAACTAGACATCTGAGATCTGGGTGGAAAATTTTCAGTTCAGAAATGTTTTTTTTAGACTAGAGGCTTTGTTGCCTGAGTAGTGACTGCAAAATGAGTATCTGCACAGGGTTTGCATTGAAAGGCACCTGTTTGCAAACAGGCACCTGTATATTCAGGCACTAAATTCGCAAACACAGGTGTAAATTTTGGGCATGGGTTCTGAAGGTGGAAAGGACTCCCTTCATCATCACTGAGCCTTCCCACTACAAAGCTTGCCCAAAAAGGGCAACTGAAACTCAGGAAGTAAGGAAAACCTCCTGGATGGATCACCAGGTCCTCCTGCTGAAAGGCACAAAAAAAAGGTGATGTGCAAACGAGAAAGTCTCCTCCATGGGAAGGTCACTGGACTTTGTACTTATTCAAAAAAAGGGGGAAAACACCAGTTTGGCAGCTTTTTCTGATTGGTTTGAAAATCAAATCATGGTAATACATAAAATTGTATTTATTTCTCTTTGTTTTGAGAAGAAAGCAATATGGCTGATTTACCTCCATATAAGAACATTTAGGGTTGTCTGCTGGGACCATAGATCAGATTCTGTTGCCCATCAGATATCCAAATTCAACACTGAATATAATACAACTTAGCCTGCAGGAGAGATCATTGTGGAAAGCACCTCCTGGGTATTTTGCTAGGGCTCACCTGTGTTCCCCATACTGACAGCTCTGTCAAGGCTCGTATCATTTGAGCAAGGTTTTTCCATTCTTGGTCTGCCTAAATATTCTTTGTGAGTAGGAAGAATATTTAAATTTTTTTCTACTGGTTTCAATGTAAAGCTATATCTACTCCTATACAACCAATGTACCCAGTCACCAATAATGGCAATTCCTTCCTGTCAGCCCATTGATTGTAAAGACATTTGGGAAAACATGAACACCTAGGTTTAATACCTCAGTTATTCCTATTAAGAAATTATTATTAATTCTGGTTTGGTTCTTTTTTTGTCTTTTTTTAATCAAAATGAATCACAGACCCTCATAATACCAAAATAGTTCATGTTCTCATAGGAAGAAAGAAAAAAAAAAAAGAGAAAAGCTGTCCGTCTCCTGCCTTCTTTTTCCATAGAAGCCAAGAGACAGGGCAAGCCAAGGAAACTGGTAGATGTCTGAAAGATATTTTAAGGCTCGAGGAACAGTCAGCTAGTAGCACTAACATAACCACTGATACAATAATAATTTATAGAAAAATCACAGGTTGTGTAATCCTCCAAAAGCTTCCTTTGAAAGGAAAGCAAAGGCTGTTTAGTGAAAGCTTCCACTCTTTCCAAGGGCGGATACCTCAGGGCAGGGTTCAAAGGATTTTCTTCACAGGTTTTTTTTTTGGGTTGGCTTGTTTTTTGTGGTGGTGTTTTCTCAGTATATAATTTTATAATGATGTAACTTGCATCTCTGTAAATTATATTCCATGTGTCAGAATCAAATGCTCCCAAAATATTCTCAAAAGACTCTAAATATATTTCATATATTCCTTGCTAACTCTATGCTATAAAATAATTGATACACAGCCCACAAAACACCTAAAAATACTCTCTCAGCTAAGGAGATGCCTGCAATGTCTTCCGCTGTGCATTGCTGAAAACCACAGAAGCCAATCTGAAAATCCAGTTAGGGCAACATGCGGGAAGTTACAGAGAGAAAACAACTTTGCACAACCTGAGTATTTGCTTTATTTTACACTGAATGGCCAGCATGTTCACAGAGCTCAGGGACAGAATAAATCTGCAGTACATCATTTCCTAAAGAAAAATAATTTTCTTCAGTTCTTGCCGTTACTAGACTTCTCACAGTTAATGCTGTAGAAATCTAAATAAAATAGGAGATACAATTATAACTAGATTGCTATTGTGTATGTTTATTTATTTCAAGCTGTGTGCAATCAAACCAGGAATATTAATACTATTTCTAAAATGAACAGACCTCCATCACTTATTTTTTCAGTGTGCACAGTGTTGGTTTTGCTTGGTTGGTTTTTTTTGTTGTTGTTGTTCTTTACTGCAGTAGAAACTGTTGGTATGTCCTTCATAATCTCCAAACACCAAAGAGGAGGCCCATAAAAATGGACTGATGAAGGCTTAAACCACATTCTTTCCAGCAGTGGACTCTTTCTGTGACCTCTGACTTACTTTTGCTACAGTGACTTTCAGCCAAAAAGAAAAAGGGAGAAAAACACAGGCAGGTGTCTGTGTCTGTGTCTGAACTTGCTGCAGACGTTCAGAAAATTTTAAGATGTAGGAAAGGGTCAGGACATCATTTCACAGGCTCCTAGGGAACATGATCCCATAGAGGTAAGGTGGGGGACATCTACTGATTGCAGCATGGTGACAGCTGTCCTTGCAGGAGCAGGAGATGGGAAGGAGCCAAGCGTGCCCAACAGAGACTGAAATACATGAGGGTCCAATTACCCCAGTGCCTACAGAACCCAAAAAACCTTCACCCAAAATGCCATCACATGGTTGTGGGTCTACTGTAGACAGGTATGACACTCACACGGACAGAGAGCCTAGGGGGGGAGGGAGGAAGGACCACACACGCCACGATGGGTGGATGCCTTCACAGGGAGCAGTTGAAAAGAACAATTGCAGGATTAACCTGGACTTCCAACATCATCCAACACAGTACTGGCTAGGTAGAAAATGCAGTGCTTGAAGAAACATTTAGCCTATATTCAGGGATCATTAGTATGGCTCTGGGGATATCAACAGTTGCAGGAGAAAGTGACTGGCCCTTTCTTATTGATCATCTGTGTGCCAGGGATTTTACTTCCGTTCGCTTGCAAACAGACAGTTGCTCTGTGGTGCCTGTAGGGCACACAAAATCTGCCTTTGAAGCCACTGACCTATTGCCTGTAATAGAAGCAGCGCAGCCTGGCCCTGTGGGTGAAAATAGTAAGCCCACTTCCTTTTGCAGTCCTGGCCTTTGATAGAGCTTCACCAAACCACACATGGGAACAGTCACGGCCAGCAAACAACTCCATCTTCTGTGCTAAACCCTCCCAGACCACCATGGATAGAAGGAGGTTTATGGCTGCATGGACAAGCCTTTGTTCTCTAGAAGAGAAAATACCTATTTTCAACTTGGGGGAAAAAAAAAAAGAAAAAGACAAAAAGTCTAGATTTTTCCTTCCAGTGATAGCTTGCTGGATCTCTGTGAGCAGACCACTGAGATTAGAGGTTTTCTTCTCAGAGAGGCTTAAGGTTCCTCTGCCCCACAAAGCTACTCTTTTTTGTCTTGTTGTGAGAAATGACTCAGTCTGGGGGTTGCTCCCAGGAACGATACCCGCATGAACTGGCAGGAAACTGAGAGTGTAATTTAGGAGGCTGTCTGTCTGCAGCATGTTGTCATTAGCTAGCTCTTGGAGGTGACCAAAGAATCAAAAAAAAAGTGAAGAAACACTTCATGTTTGCTATCCTGACATTTTGCTTCCTTGAAAATAAGTGTTTTTTAAAAAAATCCAGTCTCACAAAAAGTAGAGCTGCTGTGCAATTGAGAGTGAAAACTATAAATTAACTGAACAGGGAAGACCCATTCCCAACTTCCAGGGGATGGACAGAGTTCTGCATTTTAAGACATGATTAAATATTTAAGGTCATATTGAACAGAGGCACGAAGAACATCTCAGGACAAGCTGCTGTAAAACCTTTGTGTAAATGGACAGGCATGAGCACCTCTCATCTCAGGCTTTGATATGAACTATTTTGAGAAAACAATTTTGCAGGCCCATTTCAAGGGATGATGTGCATTTTGTTTGGAAGGCCATGGTTAGGAGAATACTGCTAAATAAATTCTTTTGGAAACTAGGTACCAAACCAGCAGGGAGGGATATGGATGGGCTTCTGCTGGAGGTATGGTATGAACAGAACAGGATGTCTAAACTGTTTGGAATGAACAATATTCCTATAGCATCTATTAGTGGCCTGGTATCACTCTTTGACGTCTTGCTGTACAAATGTAACCTTGGCATCACCATTGCTATCTCAAAGGTGGATGTTATCAGGAACAGTCAGAAAATCATAGAACCATGGAATGGTTTGGGTTGGAAGGGACCTTAGAGATCATCTAGATTCAACCACCCTGCCACAGGCAGGCAGAAGGTCACTGGAAATAAATGTATCCCTAATAATATGGCAGTCAAACCTGTGAAATCTCAGTGAAAACCCTCAAAGGCAAAAGAAAAGGAATAAAATAAAAAATGAACAGTTGAAATCTGAGTAATTTCTCCAATACTGCCCTTTTCAAAACTTTTAAAACTTCTATTTTAATATTAGCTGATTTTAAGCCGCAATTACCTTACATTTCCAAAGAATTTGTTTAGATTGCTGAACTGTTTTTTTTTTAATTTTAAAAAAATGTCCAGTTGCCTCAGTCTAGCAATTTCAAAACCTTCTGTCAAAAAAAAATTCTTAATGAAAGTGCAACTGAAAAGAAACTATATGCAGACAATGGTTTTGTTGTAAAAGCACTGATTGAGACAGCTTCTAAACTTGTCTTAAGGAAAAAAAATCACAAAATCCTCAATGAATTCTCTTCAGAACCCTCACAAGTGCAAAAGTGGAAACCTTACACTGCCAAAAAACTTCCCATTTATTATAGGTTAGAATATGTTGTTGCTTCTGTACCTTTTTCTCTCATGACAGTGTTTTGAAATTGTTCTTCCAATTTTTAATTGTTTATCCGTCTCTGTAATATTACACGTCAGTGTCTATCTTCATCTTCAGCATCTGTTTTCCACTGGCCTCATCTCTTCCTTCCTGACTTGACCCAAGCTATCAGATCCAGACTTGGATTATCAGATGCAGGTTTGAGCAACCTCAATGGATTTTTTATTTATATATGAGTATATCTACACACATGTATATATACAACCAACAAAAAAGATATACATTTGTATCTATGTGTGTGCATACACGTATAACACAACATATGATATGTATATGTAACAATATACTATATAAATAATAGAGAATAATATATACACATACATCCTGTTCAGAAGGTGCAATAAATTATACAAAGACAAATGAAAACTCCAAGATAAGGGACATATATTGACATGTATCAGACAACATAAGTGGTCTCAAAATACTAAATACAATGAAATTAAAATAGAAATTGTAGTGTGACCTAAAGACTGATATATGTCAGGTTAAACTTTTCCCATTGGTTTCAACTTTTCCCCAACATTTCAGCAGACACTAAAGCAAGGTGGTCTAACAGTAACATGAAAAGCTTTTAAGACAAGTGAGTTTCACAGCATGAGATGCTCTGTAGACAAAATTACAGAGTATTTAATACATTTCTCATCTGCAAACCTCATTGGCTCCACAGACTTAAGTGCTTTATAATAAAATTGCCTGTAAGTGCACATATAAATATATTGGCTAAAATGCTCCAAGCAGACCATGACACAATAAACTTAACTGCTGTGTTAGCGGATAATGTGTCAAGAATTCCTGCTTTAATAAATACTTGATTACTTACTTACTCAATCTGGTGAATATTATGTGTTTTCTGGTAAAGACTGTAGGGTGAACAGATAAATTAAAGAACTTCTGAAATATTCATTCTGGGAATTAATTTTGTTTTCATTAAAAAAGAACAATAGAAGACTAACTGAAGTGCCAGAGGTGACACATCTACTAACGGTTACATTCAAACAACCCTCTGAGACATTGAGAGACAAAGGCCAAAAAATTTAAAGTAAGGTTGAAATATCTATGGATAGTTCAACACAAACTGTTGTCCTTAAAAAAATTGAAAATAAAATTAATGAGGACAGCAAGAGATGAGGGAACGAGCTCTTAGAGAATTAATGTTAGAAAATCAGCCCAGAGTTTTAAGCTTAATTCTAAATGTCCTGATTTATGTCACTTTAGGTATTATATGCTCTGAGTTCGAAAAAATACTAACTTATACTTCCTACAGCAGTAGCCAGTCACTCTATTAATGCACAGTAGACAGTTCAGTTACATCACTGCTGCGAAGCACATGACGTGGTGCACCATAATCTGCTTTCCTACGTGCTCTTCAGCAGCACCACAGTGGGAGGAACACAGTCACTTTGCTTTAGCTTCACATGCTGATTCAGTGATAGAATAAAGTACTTCACAGATTAGCTTAGTCTGCAGCACTTAAAGGTCAGGATTTATTGTAATGTAAATCACAAAGCAATTTTATCTTGACAGAGATTACATACTGCTACAATATTTCTCGCTGAATCTAGTGATGCGTTTGCTTTTTCTTCCCAACTGCTGTGTTAAATTGGACTTTAGCCCAGAAAAGAAAAAAGCGATGGCAGCCTGTTTGGTTTTTCAGCAACAACTTAATTTCTGTTTGAATACTTCAGCACTCTGAAAGCAAGGTATTTTAAAAAAAAAAAGAAGCCACCAAAAACCTTCCATTAATACAAGCAAACCTTGCAGGAAGGAAAAGCAGTTTGTGTAGATATTCAGCAGGACATCCTCAGAGTTATACATAACTCCTGTTTGCTGAAACCAATTTATCTCATTACACATTGCTGAAGCAGCATCCTGTCATGTCTTTCAAAATGCTTTTATTTAAAAAAAAAAAAAACATATATAAAAAAAAAATCAAACTTTTTATCCTAAGACTGCAATGGTAGTGAGCCAGTGCTCCAGCATCTGCTTCACTTGCAGGTGAGCTGCCTTGGGTTATGCAGTGCCAGGACTGCAGGACACTGTCCCCTTCAAGAGGGCTGATTCACCCATTTTGCATCAGGCTTAGAGACAACTGAGTTCTGTGTACTACTGCGCTATGCGGCCACAGCATTATTAAAAACAGCAACTTTCACTCATCTTCAGAGTGGCATCAAAAGGAGTCACAAATGGGCTCTCCATGCCTCATGAAGGCACTTGCCAACAAAGACTTCAGGGCTGCCTCAAGTACCGAGAATGCACATCCCTCCTGTTTACCCAAACCTCCATGTTGCCAGGGATGGGACTGTGAGGGTGCAAATCCATCTAGAAAGTGCCCTGCAGGATGAGCAGAGCTGGTGGCACTGGGAGGCTGTGTGGAAAAAGATGCTGCTACTGCCTTTAACGGAGCCTAGCCTTAAGTTAGAAACAAGATAAGTACCTCCTTCATTTAAGTCGTGCTGTTTTCCCAGTGTTTCTTTCAAATTTTAGCAATTTAGGGGCAAACCAGGCATTTCAGTGAACTCCCTTTTGTGTGGAAAACAGAAAGGAGGAGGACAGGAAAACACAATACAGGGTGGAGAAACTTGGAGAAAGGCAGCAGCATTTTCATAGTCCTCATCACCGCAACCCTGGACTGATGTGGTGACTTGATAAGATGTTGAATTATGCAACTACTCCCACAGATCTACTATTGCATTAATTTTGGGCCCTTAAACATAGCAAGACTTGCTGACCTCAGACTATGCTCGTAGATAGGATAAACAAGTTATGCCAATGTACAAATCAAGTCTGGAATCTGAAAAGTCATTAAGATAATAAACATGACGCTAAGTTTACAGACTAACTTTTTCAAGTGAAATCACACTTTAGGCTATATTAAGAAAGCCTTCTTTTACGTCAAAAATGCAGAGCTGCATATAAACATACAGTTGTACAACTGCTGGGCATATTTTTTGTCTAGATTAAACGGCAAGTTAGTGGATCCTGGTAGATTTTCTGGATTCCTTCCACTGAATTCCCACCATTACATTTGTTTGTCTTTTCTAAGTTAGGATTTTAAAATGCAAATACAGCAAATAAGCAAATCCATCATACACCTCTAGATCAAGCTCTGGGGCTGAGTAAGAGAGCCAATTAGTATTCACAAAGCTGGTTTCTAATGAGCAGGAAAAAAAGGTGTTCATGGGAAAAAAAGAAAATGTTAAGTAATTCTACAGTTTATTAAACTTTGTATTTATTTCAAACTGCAGTTTAAAAAAGGGATTCTGGAGTCATATTAATATGTGTCTCAGAATACACAATAAGAATTTGTCGGACACCAGAAACACTTGACGTAAAAGATAGTAAGAATTTGCAGTAATTATTTTCTTGTATCAGTTGGTTTGTTTTTTCTTTTAATTGTACACACTGAGCTTAGTAAACAGTGCTGTTGAACTTGCTACTTTGGATTTAGGGTATATGTTTATTTTAACAGAGATTTTGGAAGCTATGCAAACAAACAAATAAATAAATAACAAAACGAATCTTGCAATGAGTCTGAGACCACTCTTTTGGCACCAAGTTCTAGAGAAAGAGAATGCATTGTAATTAATTTCAGAACACACAAGTTTCTTTCAGTCCATCCTTATTATATTAATTTTAGAATCATTACCCTTCCATGTAAATACTTCTTTCCAAAGCAGAAAAAAACCACCCCAGACTCAGATGCAGCCACCAGGTTCTTCTTATTTTTTTTGTTTTGTTTTGTTTTGTTTTTTTTTGTTGTTGTTTGTTTTGTTTTTTTTTTTTAAACACACAATTTACAGTTGTTAGCAAATCAGATTAACAGCAAATTTAGGTAATTTTGATTTTTAGGTCTGTCAAAAGCAAATATAAACAATCTGTCAATGATAATAAATGAAATCTGATATAAATACCTACTCACTGCACATTTTTAGGTGGTCATTTAGCAACCACAAGTAACAAGAAAATAAATGTTACTAGCTTGTGCTAAATTAAAACAAGGTCATATTATTATTATTGTTAATGAGGTTTTGCAGCTCTTTAATTCTATCTCATATTCTTATTGATCACAGATCTTCACAGCAGCTTAAAGCCAGTAATTTCCTATCAGATTGCATATATTGTCCCTTTTTTTCATCAAACAGAGGGGTTCTAGAAGAACCTTCTAGAAAAGAAGGTTCGCTTCTAAGAATAAGCTTCTTCTTTTCTAAGAAGAAGCGAAGCTACAGGTACCAGCTTAGTACAGCTGAACCTTTAATTAGCACAATGCAAGTTTTCAACAGATAAATATCATGTGGGAGCACAGCCACTGTAATTTCAGACATTAATATCCCTTCTGTCTCTGATGCCCCTGTCACAAAAAGAAGTGCTACCATAGCAAAAGATACAGAAGAAGTGTAAGTTTGCATTTTATATGAATTAATACACTATAAAAAGTTAGGCAAGCCCTGCGGTACCAGACTACAATGGCAGTGAGAAGATATTCCTTCTGCCAGCATCTGCTGCAGAGCCCACAGCACCCAGAACAAAACCTCCCCCATTGTGCTCTGTCCCAGCACTGCCCCTCCAGCTGCTTTCGTGTAGCTCTGTGAGACAGGTCTCTGGGTAAATCAAGCATGTCAGGAATAGAGAAATTATATGCCCTTAATTTCCACTCGGTTTGTAAAATATTACTCGTGCTGAATAAGCCTTTCCCATGTCTCTGACATGCATCATGTTTCATCTCACTGAAGTACAAGGCAATGCCTGAGAAATACCTGCCTTCCACTCCATTTTTGGTATTATTAAGTGTGCTGGATGCACAAAGACTAGCACGGAGAGGCCAACATAAGGTTCATCCCTGCATGACATCTTAATAGGGGAGAAGAGGTTTATCCTTCAACATTATCACAACCACACAAAATTTTCTGCAGCTTAGTTGTTTTTATCCCCTTTTCAAACTCATGTGAATAATAAATACATAGCAAAATAAAAACAGCTGAAAGTCTGTCATGTGTAGAATAACAAGATTCCTGCACAGGATGAGTGTAATAATTGCAAAAGCAACCATGAGATTTGGGAAGTTAAAGTTGTTTCCGGGGGTATACGGGTGCTTATTTTCCAAAGGTCGCAGAGGGGTTTGAAAGTCCACAAGGTTCAAGAGCCAAGACCTTGGTGACTGAGATGCTCACCTCCTGTGGTTCAATGTGGAAATCAAGCTGCAGATCCATTAGTTACTCGGATGTGACCTGAATATTTCATCTCAAAGCTCTGCATGATGTGTCAAAAAGGCCCATTGAAAGGAATCAAATAGGCATTTTGCTGAAAATACTTTTTTAAATGGTCACACAGCACAGTTGCTTATCAGTCTTTTGTGTAGGGGAAGACAATTTTACTTCAGCAAACACTAATTAAAAATAAATTTTCACTCATTTGAGCATATTTAAATACAAATGCTCTTTGTTAAAAAACAAAAGAAGTGTTACTGCATCACATCCCCATCACAAGCAGGAAAGAATTTAAATATTGTATATGTATGAAATAGCAAGAACAAATAAAGGTTTGTGTTCTTTCTGAGAAGAAGAATAGTTATTGGTAATATTAGAAATTGTATTAAAGTAGCTTCACTCTAGAGAGTCAGCAATAATTTATATTGCTTTTTACTTTGTCACACCTAAAAAATGTGCTGCCCCAACTTTTTAGAATTTCGGTGCCAAATTCATCTTTACACAAGACAACAGAACAATGAAAAGAAAAAGAGGGCCCAGGTTGAGGCACAGGAGGAGGGGAAGAGGTGCAACACCACCAAGGGCCTGTTGATCAAAAAATGTCGCATGTAGAAATTTCCAGGTCATTTTGTGGCTGGTTTTTTTCAGTCTGCTCCCCTCTAATCTACCTAACCAAGGAAAGGGCTGTGATGGTGCTACTGAAATGAGGGGGGAAAGATCACAGACAAGCCAGCAGAGTGTAAGAGGAATGCTGAGGAGTGACACCAAGCAGGGGACAAATCATTAGCTAAGAGACAGGGCCATCCAAAGATTCTCTTCACTGGACCATTGCAGAGGCAGGAGGGAGGCAAGACAGAGCAATGGGCAGCACAACTGGAACAAAGCAGAGCCCAGAACTGGGAAGATGCAGACATGAGAAGATTTTGCAAGGAACCTTCTTAAGAGGCTGACATGGAGTTGCAAAGCCCAGAGTAAAGGAGGGTGCATGCTTAAGGCAGGAAGAAACTAGGACATGGGCGTGCTGTTTGTCAGGACAAAAAAAGGACACTCTTTCCCCTCCACTCAAAAATAAAATAAAAAATACTAGCACGTCTTTGGATAAGCACAGATTTTCTCAGTAAATTCTGCACACCACAAGCAATTAAATCTTTTTTTCTGTCCATTTTTATGCATCTGCAAGGTGACCCAATACAGAAATGTGAACTCTCTACACATGTAATATGCTTGGTTCGTATTTGTGCTGCATAGAATTTGCATTTAAGTTGCAGTTATATGGATGGAAGAGGCACACATGTTTTTCAGGGTGTGCATGCACACCAAGAGAGTGAAAAGATTTAGGTATAAAAATTCCACCTGACATTTGATGATGCTGGCTTTACTTCTGTAAGTTCAGGGCTCGCTCTTTAGCCGTAACAATGGGTCCCCCTAGTGGGCAAAACCGTAATTGACGAATTTTGTCCTTTCCAGTTCTCTCACCACCGCAGGTATCGCATTTAATTACCAAGTGGAAGCTGATGCTTGCAGAAAAGTGAGCATGAAAAGGTATGGTTAACTTTTGTGCAACTTTTTTTGAAACATAAAGCACAGCCGCAGTGATACATATATTCCTACTGAGCTGTTTCATTAAGCAATCAAGTAACCCCCTAAACATCTAGGATTTAAAACAACAGTAATATAAATAAATCTGTCTAATATTGCCTTAGGCTGTAAGCAATTTGGCAGGGAAAAAAAAAAAACAAAACCCCTGTGGGAAAGACAAAACATATTAATTTTTAATATAAAAATGAGTCATGAAACTCACTGTTTCACAAAGAAATTAATTAGACACTGTAACACTACAACTGTTTCTATAAATGTAGCAGTCATTATAAACAGGTATAATCAGTTCACAGCTCCAGATAGCAGCACCTATTTTATTAATGTAAGAAGTCTCCATTAGGTTAGTGGGAGTTACGGTTTCCTCTTTTAGAAGTACTAGGGAAGTAGCTAACTTCCAATAGGGGCTGAAGAACTGACCTGTTTCCCTTCTCAATGCCTTTTTAAGGGAGGTCCAGTATGATCTACATACATGATCTGGCATTACTTACTAATTCAATTTTACTTGTTTGCTTATGATTATTTATATACAAATAAATAAAAAATGCCTTTTATAAGACATTTTACTACTTTCCTTTTCACCCTCCTTGGATTGTATATTCTGCCTTTCAACAGCCAGGAGGGCACAAAGTGGCTATGTTGTTGGGGGTTTTTTTTATACTATCCCAACTGGATTAAAATAGATCTATTTATTTTATGAGTTTTCACAACTCCTTTTTCAATGGGTAACTGTTTTCTGATATATTACTTTCTTATCCTTTCCATTTACTGTTGGGACGGTCGCCGCGCTGCAACCTCTGTGACTCCAGTAGAGGACTGAGAAGGGCTCCTCCCAACACCTGAGAAAGTCCTTGAAGAAGGAAAAGGTGTAAACTACTGCAAGCTTCTGTTAACACAAATTGTCCAAATCCTTTACACACCAACAAAGCAGGCTTTGCCATCAGTCAAACTTCAAAGTCACTTTAGGAAAAAACAAACAAACAACACCCTTTCAGAAGTTAATTTCATGAAACTATAATTAAATTAATGCATTCATAATAGCACTCTGCAATTTAAAAAGACGTTTATCCAGTTGTTATAACATGCATTTCTACAAAACATTCTATGCAGTCACATTTATGAGGTGTTGTCTAGCTATGTACCCCTAAATAGATTCTTTTAGTGAAATAATTCTTTCAAGTCCATTCTTTATTCCTTTAAGAGGAATACTTTAAAGAAATTACTCCTGTAAATTTATTTCTTCCTTTGAAATTCCTTTAAATACTCTAAGTGAATTAGTTTTCAAAATAGTAGGGGCTAAAAAGTGGACAATACAACCACTACCGCCTAAACACTCATCTGTCATTTCAAAAAGACCTACATATGGAAATGCCCCACTTATTTTATATTCTGAGAGCTATCATTTCTGACTGCTGGTAATTGCCAATGTGTTCAGTTTGCTTAGCAACAGTTTTACAGTAGATGCACCATTTGTGCTATTATAAGGTACTTGCAGATTCTCTAGAAGTATACGATGCTTCTACTGAATTTCTGCTAACGTGTACATCTTAGTAGGATTGTCTGATGGATTTGTCCAGATTTTTCCCTGGTGTACCTTAGGGAAGGTGGTAGCACCGAAAACACCAACCTCTTTCTCCCTCTCCAGAATTATTTTTCTTTTGTTACTTGAGAATGAAAATATTCACAGCATCCCCACAGACTTACTTCAGTGGCAACTACAGAAAATGAATCCTGCAGAAGTTTTCCTAGTGCCAGCTGCTATCTTCAACAAGCCATTGACCTATTGGAAAAGTCAGAGAAAAATGCAGCTCTTGCTTTGGATGAGGTTCCCTGTGCAGCAAGGCAAGCTGCAGTCATAGCCATTTCATTCTCAACAGTAGGACCTCGTTTGATCAAAACAAGGATTGGTTACACGAGCAACACATCAATTGGATATGAGTCTGCAAAAAACCTCCAACTATGTGAGGGGTTATGAGCAACTACAAGCAATCTAGCGGGCAAATGGATTTAATGCAACTGCCCTTATCCTCTGTCCTTGTGTAATTTGTGATATAAACCTCTGCCAAAAGTTTACTAATTTGTAATGCCCCAGAACACCACATAGCCTGCAAAACTTCCTTAGGACAGGGATTTAAGTCAAAGGATTTCTCCACACACTGCTTCATGCCTTAACCACCACACATAACCTCCTACAATACCAGTCCAGAGTGAAGTGTCTTCCTGAGCTGCAGCCATTGTGGAAGAAGTGAAGATGTATACATGAGCTCTGCTATGAACGTGAGTGAAGAACAGAGGTGGAGAGCTCCAACACGGTTCCCTGTGGGCTGCCATTCCTCTCACATATGCCTGTGGCTCAGCACAGAGTCCCTGCAGTGCTCAGGGACAGCTGTGTCTCTTCCCAGTACCTCTGGGCTCATTCCTCCCTTCAGAAACTTCCACTTTGGCCTCTGCTCTGTTGCCAGTCAAGTTGTCATGGTTTTCCTTGCCCTCTTTGCCAAGCTCCCCGGGCATGGCTACACACAGCTCTGCCCCATGCAATAAAGACAGATACCTCGCCAGAGCATTCCAGAGGTGCTTCTCAGCTCAAGCAGAGCCTCCACAGGATGAGGCACATGGAACTTTAACATTTTCTGACTGTGCCATGGAAACTTTCCCATGAATAAACACAAGCCAAATATGTTTGATGTCACAAGTCTAGTACATAAAAGACTGCTCTAAAGTAAGTCAGTAGAGTAATACTTGGTGTACACTACATTCCAATATGGTATTCTTATTCATTTTTAAGTTCTCAATTTCCCTGAAGTGGCATGGGATTAATTAGGGTATTGAGGGACTGTTTGGCACAGTAACTGTTGTCACTGTAAGGTCTTAAAGGGAGGCTCCAGTGCATTTCAGTGCTATGGATCATGACATTCCCTTAACTGCCATTTTTAGACTTCTACCAGACAACACTGCCCCTCATTGCAAAGGTGAAGAGAAGCATTTGTCCCGGGTACCCCAAGCCAGACCACATTCTTTTAACACTAACTCACCTTTGCAAGCCTATAAAGAAGGAACACATTCAACAGCACAGCTTTAAAATATGTAGTGATGACTGTCAAACCTTGACCACTATTCTACAACAGAGAGGCTTATAAATGTGCCACCAAATTTCTCCCTTCCTCTACGATTTCAGGCTAAGTATGAGAATAAAAAACTGGGAATCTGTATCCTATGACACAAAAAGTGAACTACAAAAAAGCATCAGGACAGGTGTGAGCCCCAGAAAACACACAGAGATTAAAGTAGTATCAATGCTGAGGATAAGCTGACATTTGCAAGTTCAGAGCTTAGATCTTGCCAAGCTCTGGAATCGGGTCCACTGCAATTGTCAGGTGGCAAATAACAAGAGAAGCTGACAGGACTTAACCCCAGCACAAAAAATTGCAAGATCACCAATGAGCAGTACAAAACAAGCATGGTTTTGGAATGCAAAAATCTCCAAAACAATGAGATGCAGAGAAAAAGCAAAGCTAAACATTGAGACATCACTATTTTGACTGGTTTTACTTTTCTTCTGTCCCATAGTCTGAGCAACTTTCATGACCTCTCTCCAGATCACTGGCCTGTGTTCATGGAGTGTCACACTAGTCCCTAACAAGTGCTGCCGTATCTACAGGAATAAAAGTAAGGTTTTTCAAGTACATTGTAAAAACTAGAAATAAGGCTTCAATTCAGAAGACACAAAATACATCTTACTAGAAGAGTTATAGTTAAGTGGACACCTGTCAAGAAATACTTATCAGCCATCTACAGAGATGGAAACCTCCATGATCTGTGGTAACCTCCCCAAAAAAGCCACACTTGAGTGTTAGAAAACCTGGTACATTCAGAGTAAAGTTAGGACACTCGGGGAAAAAGTTCTTGATGACTAACAGACCTTTCCAGGGTCTTTTCCTGGGTCACTTTGCCTGTCTGCAGAAAATAAGTGTCCCCGAAATTGTTTGCATAAGAAGTTAAGAGCAAAGTCTTAGAAAACACATGTAAAGAGCTATTCACAGGCTCAGTCCCAAACACTCATTTTCCCCTAAACACTGACCTTCCAAACAAATCTTCTAAGGCAAAACACTGGCTAAAAGTTGGGGGACTGTTTCAGGTTTTTAATGGGTTTCTTTAAATCAGTTTTGTATTTTATGAGTGATATTTTTGCTATTGGATTCCAAGGCATTCTACTTGACTTGCAAGAAGTTTGCTATTGTCTCCGCAGCTACCGGAGCTGTGGATACTGAAGAGAGAGCCGCTGACATCTGGGTCATTTAAGCATGTTTTGGATACAGTTTGTCACCATGAATAGTTGCCTGCCACTTGTTATCACACAGGAGTAACAGAGAGTTAATAAACAGTATCTTTGGGGATGCAAATTCTTGCTCATTTAATGTTACCATCCCTCTAAAAGAGTAGAAGGAAAACTTATAAAAAA
>VWZG01007553.1:0-39773 GCA_013396735.1 Grallaria varia
AGGGGGTGTCCGTGGAGAAGGTCCCACTGAGCACAGAATCACAGAATCGACTGAGTTGGAAAAGACCTCCGAGATCATCCAGTCCAGCCCTTGATCCAACACCACAGTGATTACCAGATCATGGCACTGAGTGCCACATCCAGTCTCATCTTAAAAACTGCCTGGGACACCCAGCAGTGGCATTCAGACACCTGGCCACGGTCCTGGCGTATCCCACTGCTGTTCCTGGGATACCCAGCAATAGCCCCAGAACACTCAGCAAGGGCTTAAGGCACCCAGTAATAGTCCAGGGACACTCGGCCGTGTTGCTGGAACATCCAACAATGGCCCCAAGACACTCAGAAGTGGCTCAGGGCACCTGGGCATGGCCCCAGGGCACCAGCTGTGGCCCTGGCACATTTATCAGCGGTGCAGGGCACCCAGCCGTGCCCCTGAGACAGCCACTCATGTACCTGGGACATGCAGCACTAGGACAGCAAGGGCTGAACTCCCCATCCCAGCCCACCACACAGCAGTGGCTGTTTGGGCGAGTGCTGGGTACCCCTGGACATCGTGTGGGAGGAGGTGATGGGCACAAGGTGGGTGGAAGTGAAGAGAGGGCAAAGTCATCATGGTCAACACAATAATCAGCATGACCAGCAACCAGCAGTCCCGTGGGTTGCGGAGTAATTAAGTAGTTTTGCACACATTTGTGGGCAGTTCCCCCTTTTTGTGTAGGAGGAGTTGGAATGAGATACGGAGACACCTGAAAATGAAATATGGGAGACCAAGAACACCATCCTCATCAAGAGCACCAGAAGTAGCTGCAGAGCAGATGGGGCCCAGCCCAGTCCATCGAGCAGTTTTTTGCCTTGTTTATGATTGCTGACTTTGCTCAGAGGAGGCCAGAGGGAGAATTAATTCTTATTTCACCAACAGATAGTGCCGAGACAACCAAGCCCAGGCTCCAGGCGGGAAGTGAGGCTGTGGGCCTGGCACAGCCAGCTGCCTCTGCCCAGGGTGGGCAGCTAAGGCTCTGATGGTCTGTGGGGTAGGAGGTGGGGACAGGCCATCTGCCAGAACATGCCTGATATGTCCCCCTGGACTGCTCCCACACCCTGGGGATGAGCCTCTCCCCCGCAGGGAGCAAGGCATTGCTTGACCCAAACTTCTGACCCCACAACACGATGACTGCCTGGCTCAGGGCTGGAGGGTGTCCAGTGCCAGCCCCACGGCAGCCTGGGACCAGACGCTGGGATAAAGGATTCTCCAGGTATGGCTGTGTGTCACAGTAATCCCAGGAAGGATTAGCCCCCCTTACAGCCTGGATGTAGTAAGGCCAAATAAAGAAAACAGTTCCGGCATCTGACAAACAGGACACAAGTGCGTTTCTGTTAGATACACAGATTCTCAGAGGAGGGAGGACATAAAAATGAAGATAAAGTTTAAAAAAGAGCAGGTTTTAGCATAAAAGTAGAAATTTCTCTTAAAGAGGTAAGGCATTAATTTTTCTTGATGTGCCAAGGTGAGGAAGGATCTCGAGGACAGAGGATCCTTAAGACTGAGGAAACTGAGAAGGGAAGCAGGGATTTCCCTGGAGAGGCTGCATGAGCTTCATTAACTTCAGGAATGAGGAAACTGGTACTTGTTCTTGTTTTCCAAGATTGCCATTCCACCAGCACCATCACTGAAATGAATTAAATCCTGAGCCCTATTAATTTCTGTGAGCACACAGTACTGCAGCAGAACTGCACAGCCAGGTGGCAGCTGGATTTTCTGTTTGCAAAATAGCATTTAGCAAACTCCTAAAAGGATGCCTTGGGCAAGGAAACCCAAAATTTCTTGCTTGGTTTATGATTTGTTTGATGCAGACATGGTCAAAGGTGAGACATTGCCGCAACCAGTAATCTAACCTATAGAATGTATTTAATTAGCAATGACATGGCTGGAGGAGCCACCCAGAAACTTGGTCCCAAGCCCTTGGTGCTGCAATGGGGACTGTCAAAGACAAGTGAAGTCAGGGAAGCCCTGGAGCCATGTGGGACATGCATGCCCCGATGCCCTGCTCTGACTCACCTCTCCTCTCCCTCCCTCCAAGTGCTCCACTCAGCTCCAGTCAACCCATTCCACTTTGACAATTTTATTTTGCTTGGTCTCTGCCCCTCTTCTCCCTGCCCTGCCTCTCCACTGCACCCCAGCTAAAGCATTAGGAACACCAGACAAAGCTACTCTCCCTCTCCTTGCCATCTTTCAATAAAATTAGTGAAGTTAAACAGGCTGAGTGGTTTCAAAGTCTCGGATCATTCCACATGGCCAGGTTGGGACCCAGGGTGGGAGCACTCCCAAGCAGGGCTGTTGCAGGGAGTGCACTGGTGGCTCGTGTCAGGAGAGCCCTGGCTCTGTCCCACCACTTTCCTCCATGTGCCATGCTCCAGCCTGCACCAGCCCCTCCAGCCCTCCCAGCCTGGAGGGATGAGCAAAGTCCCACTTTCTTCAGAGTTTATTGCATCAATGGTGCCCAAGGCACTTTAAGGAGCACTTGTGTGAGCAGCTTCACCGACAGCCTCAAGAGGAAGGGAAGGTCTGTTGGTGCACGGCCATGAGCAGGAATGGAGGGACAGGTCCTGCCAGTGCACCTACACTCCTGAGAAGACGTAGCTGCACCCTTAGAGCATGTCTCCACATAAAAAGCATTTTGCATCACTGGAGGGAGAGCTGTTTTGATGGCTTAGGGTGACCCAGCACGAGTGCAGTGCTTGGAGGGAGGATACAGACACTTACTGCACCACGTGCAGTCCGGGGAGGTTGAAGCTGCACCCTCGCAGTGGCACCAACACGGTTGCTCAGGTGCTGGGTGTGGGGGCCCAACATGGCAGCTCTCACTGCTCACCCCTGGTGAACACTGGCCTTGCCCAGGCTAAGCAGAGGGGGCCAGGCCAGATCCTGCACCTGGAAGTGCCCCAAGGTCCTGGACCTTGGATGGGCAGTGCCATGTGCTACCAAGGGCCATGGGGAGACATGGGGCTGGGGAGCACTGCCTGGCAGGGTCAGCAGCAGACCCTTACAGGAGATGATCCCAGAGCAGGTAGAAGGGCTGGCATGTAGCTTGGGATTTGAAACAGTCAATAAAGGGCTGTTCTGCTTTAACTGCCCATCTCTTGTTGTTGCTTTCCACAGAGACTGGATGTGGACTATCTCATCTGGGCAGATAAATCTTTGTTCTGCCACTTCAGCGAAGGACAGATTGTAGCAAGGATCTCACAGCCCTCACCAGTGTTTCACAGTCTTTGTCATGGACTCTGCAGCTTCTGGTACCTTTAGCCCCCATGGCAGACTTTCCAGAATAGACTCCATCCTGCGATGAGGAAAATGCCTCCATTTACAAAGGTGAGGACAGTCAGCACCGCACTGTGTCAGCCCTCCAGCTGCTCGGCAATGCTGCTTGCTGTGGCTCTTCCCTGGAGCTTCTGCTGCCAGATGGTTTGTGAGTGAAGAGGGAACCTGAGCTGTGTCGCTCAGAGACAGACGGGGACTTGGGGTGGACTGGATGCTGACCAGCTCTCGGCCTTGCAAAAGCAGCGTGCTCCCTCTGTGTTTCACTAAATGTCTCTTTGCAACATGGGGCTTGTTCCTGCTCCATTTAAAGGCAACATAGTGTAATCCTGGGCTCTGAGCAGGAGCAGGACACAGAGAATGCATGCACAGTAGGAATGTAAATATTTTTTACATGTACACCCACAGCCCCAGCGTATGCAATAAATACTCAGCATATGCCATGTGCCAGATCAGAGACATAATTATTGATGCAGC
Organism: Grallaria varia; assembly: GCA_013396735.1. Lineage (NCBI taxonomy): Eukaryota > Metazoa > Chordata > Aves > Passeriformes > Formicariidae > Grallaria > Grallaria varia. The sequence goes on from VWZG01007553.1 coordinate 3,790, forward strand.
AGGTTTTCAGAAAGACACAACAGGGTGTGTACTTAATTTGGCAATAAGAGCACACCTAAGTGGCCCTGGCATTTTCAGCTGGGTGTTAGACCACTGCCACCCATGGGTACAGCTATTTTGTCTCACATCGATGTGTCAGCAGTAACAGAAAGGAAAGCAAAGGCATGTGTTTGTTTATTAAGATGGAAAAACTACACTGAATGCTGCAAGGTGCTCCATGCACGCAGGAGTGCTGTAGACCAGTTCTCTGATTATGCCACCCACGACACTTTCTAACAAGACTATTAGGGCTCTGATCTTAATAGCACCTGTACATGTGCCTAACCATAGGGGTGACTCATTCTACCGCAGTCAACAGATGTGTCATAGCTCCCAAAAGGAGGCACTATCCACAGAAATGATTTTGCAGAGCTCCGTGCTCACTTGGAAGGTAGCTCTCATCAGAGAAATAGGCTCAAATGTTTATCTTCTCATGACCCATTGCAGAGATTCAAATTATTTCATTGCCTCCGTTTGTGTCAGCCCACCTCTGAAGGCTGATCATCTGCCCCAGACAAAGTGGACTTGTGCAAAGACTCATGAAATGCCTTTGAGATCTAAATATTCAGTCAAGGGAATACAGCAGGCTGTACTTGCCAAAACTTCCCAAGGAAGGAAATTTCACACACAAGAAAGAAAATTGTTGTGTAATTCAATGCAAGTAATTTATCCAGATTTTAAAATACTACTTAACGAAGTCCCTCTCAAAAAGCTGTGACAATGGCTGGGGTAAAATACTGCCAAATAGCACAAGCTGACCAAGAGTCAGAAAATAAACAGGCCATTTCCAGTACATCAGCAGGTCAATAGAAGAACACCAGAAAGCTCTCCACTAGGGCTAGCCTTGTTTGTGGATGGGGTGGAGGAGTGCTGCACTTCCCTGGTCTGTGAGGGATTGCAAGGACATCGAGCAAAACATTGAGATGAAAGGGCAGTGCAGGCAGAGGTGAAACTCTGCCTAATGCCTGCCAGGTGACGGGGATGGAAAAAAAACATCTGGACTCCTCAAACACACAGCTGCATTCCAAAACTATCAGCAGAGGCAAGAAAGTAGGATGAAATTCTGCCTCTCTTGAAGCCACCTGACTTCACAACTTCACACCATGTAGAAATGTGACTGCCTTCCGTAAATCTGGGGACAAGGACAACCAGGAACAAAAGAACATATCAGAGGAAATTGCTTTCTATTAACTCATAATTATGTAATGCAAAATTAACTCACAAAGGCCAATAGCTTAATTGGATTACCAGGAGGAGAAGACGGTTGCATGGTGAATAAGAACCTTCCACGGCCACATTAAATATGGTGTTTCAAATGCAGAATACAAATTCTTCTGCCATCCAGCACAAAAATGCCCATTTCCTTCAACAGCTAGTACTGAGGGGATTTTAACCATTTCCACTCAATTGCTGACTAGTGCCGAGCTGCCTAGGTGAGCCTACGGAATGGCTCCGTTCTGGATCTCTCCTTGCACTCCCAGCCACACACCAAAATCCTGCAGCAGTCCCTGGGCAGGCACTGCCTGCTGAGCTGTGCTGAGCTGTCGTGCAGCCTGGAGAGAGCTGCTGCTCACGGCCACGGCCCAGCTCCAGCTGTGGCGTGTTGGGTACCAGGCAGGACTGTCCTGTTAAGAGCAGTGATGTCGTGCCGACACAAGGCCGGCAACACCAGGCTGCACGTCGGTGACAGTGCCAGGTGAGAGAGGCGCCCATTTCAGCCATGCATCCCTTTCCTCTCCCCTAACCTGCAATCCAAAAGATCACTCAAATACCTGCCTAAAAGTCTCCAATCTCATCAGGGGTTAGGCATGTGCTGAATCAAGGCTTAGGAAGCAGCTCAGCCCAAGTGAGTGACCTGCTGGAACCAGCACCGCAGCCCTTCCAGGTTCCCTCTCCTCTAGGCTTAATTACTGCCTGCTTTTGGCACTGGCACCATTTGTGCCGTGTGCTTTTACTTCCCCTGAGGGAGCATTTGCACCTTTCCTATATTTATTTTATTCTGAGGAAATCCTAATGATTTCCTTTCATGCTTGATTTTGATCCTGTTTGCAGTGGGACTCCTGCTGTCACTCTATAAATATCTGATTCTCAAATCTTTGCAGAAGAGAGCTTGACTGAGAGCAAAGTGAATTCAAGCTAAAGAGACCTTTACCAACTCTAAAACCAGATGCTGCTCTTGCTACTGCAGCTGATTTTTCTTCATCTGGAGAACAACAGTTCAGAGCCCAGAATTGTTGCCTCCAATGATTTATTTGGCTGTGCTGGAGTTTGGCAATGTGCTGTATAATGTTTTTTGCATGGAAGTGTCACTCTGAGGGAGGTTTAATTGCTTTAAACATGGATGGTGATGAGAACACCTTGGAAAAGCTCTTTGCATACATTTTGTCGAATGCCAAAAGTGTAACTTCCTCCATGCTCAGGAGTCTGAGACTGCTTCCCTGCGTTACTCAGCTTTGCTGAGTACTTCTGCAAAATTAACGACCAGAAATTACCCAGCATGAAGGAAAAAGGGGAACTTGGGGTTTGAGTGTGTAACAGCCAGACCAGCAGGACTCTGAGTCTGGGGCTGCAAACTATACACGCAGATTGCCCCTGGCCCCCAGCACTCAAGAGCTCAATGCCAACACTGCTTGCAGAATTCTGGAGTGGAGCAAGGGCAAGCACTCAGCACTGCCTGCTCCCAGACATTGGCTTGACTTTACAGAAAGCACATGAGTGATTCTAAGAATACAAGGCCAGTGACAAAGATCTCAGCTGCCACCAAGGGCAGGGCACACACCTGCACCACACAGCACCTGTACCACCGCTCACACCCTGTCTTAACAGCACTGATTCCAGAACATGCTCACCATAATCATCCCTCCAGTGACTTTCACACAAGGCCAGGAAGTGCCACACACAAATCCCCTGCTCTTCCTTCTCCACAGAATTCAAGGGCACAGTGTCTCTTGACTGGTGTTGGAGGTTACACAGGATCAGTCACAACAAACTGGTCTAAAGAGATCTTTACTCCACTGCATATCTCACTCTGCAGGGCAGTTCATTTTTGTAATTACTTAATGCTTTGATGCATCAGCTGTTGAGATAAACAGGGCCCTGGCTATAGAAGTGAAATAGGTATTGATTTAATGCCCTCACTGCAAGGGATCATAAGGCATCAGGAAGAGATGTATTTTGCATCCACAGCCATCCCCAAAGACGAGCTGTTGCCTGCCTGCATTTCCCCAGACACATGCTCTTTTTCAGCCTAGATGTTGTACCTCGAGAGAAGAGGTATTTACAGCAGGCAGGGATGTGCAGGCTGGCCAGCAGTGCTGTATGGCAGCCCCATCTGTGTGGCCACACAGCAAAAATCAGGAAGAACAGTGTTTTCTGGTCCATCACACAGTCCCTGTGCTGCAAGACCAACACCTTCTGGAAGCATCAGGTTCATTGTGGAGGTGCTGTGCAGTTGTGTGCATGCATGTGATGGGTCAGCACCTTTCAGGCATGATGGATTTGCTGACTGTGTACAAACCATCTGCCCAGGAAAGCCACAAAGAAGAGCACCAGTCCCAGCCCCACACATGCGATGGCAGTGGTTCTGTTTGCCCCCCGGGAAAGAGAGCAGCGCTGTCCTGAGAGAGGCAGAGCATTTCCCGAGGGACACCATGTCTCTGGTGTGGCAGGGGTTTTTGTGCCACCGGGAACAGGTTAACCCTGCTCTGGTATTTTCTCTGGGAACCTCAGGATCTCTGCCCAAAACAACACCACGGTCTGCAGCTGACAGTGTAGAGTAACTCTGGGATGTGAGTCAGGGCAGAAAAGGCAGAGCATCACCAGCTAGTATAGGAATGGTGGAAGCTGTGGCAAAGCTGAATTTAACCAAGACACCAGGACTCATATTTGCACGTTATGAACAACCTGAGTGACCACATGATGTAACTGCAGCCAGAAATATTCCAACTGAAAGTCAGACTGACTTTTGTAAGAGCAAAAGTGGAAGTGATAGCTTCTTCATGTCTTGCTGTCACCCAATTCAAGCAGTATAATTCCATGGAATTTACACATCAGTCACACATTCCACCTTCCTGAAATACAAGCTATGGAGCTCATTACAGGGTTTTACACGATACTACATGGCCTGTGATACAGAGGTGGCCAGCCATGATGACCAGTCTGTTGGCTGCAACTGCTGTGTCCCCAAACAACTACCACCTCATGACGAGAGGTGCTTCCTGCCCTACCAGAATGACAGCTGGTTTCAGCCAGGTTTGCAGAGTTTCTCTTCTTATGCAACCTCCATTAGTTATTCACAACGGCCGACTGCAGCTAGCAGACAAGTTTGCTAAGAACGGTGCCTAGTTACAACAACAAACCAGGCTTGGCTTTGCCATTGGCATATTTTTCTTAGATAAACCAAGAAAAAATGTTTTACACTGTGCAGTTCACTGTACACAACTTGGAATTTAAGCTGTTTAGTTGGTAAGGGTATTTTAAACTAAACAAGCAGCTTTTTGTTAACGTTTTCCCTGGCGCTGCGGATTTCTGGGTTTAGAATAGCACGGATCACTTTGAGCCACCACCGCTTCACTGGGACAGAGGGATGTGGTGTTATACATCCCAGTCAGAACTCCAAGACCATGCAACCATTTTTCAGGAAATGACCCCGAAATAAGTCGGAGTATCAGCCGAAGGCCTGACCCTCAGGCTTTCCCTTGGCTTTCAGAGCATGGGAAGCTGCTGGTTACAGCTTCATCTCACCCCTCAGCCAGGGACAGACACAGGTAGCAGCACTACAGCAATGGGAAAGGTACCCCCTTCAATCCATGTGCCATGGCTGGATGGATGTGGCAGAGAGCAGGAGCAGATCGATCTATCAGAAGTTATTGCAGGGGTGAAAGGAGGCTGGCAGAGCTGATCTCTTCTTGGAAGGAGAGGAGGATCCCAGGAGAATGGCCTTGCCAAAAAAGAAACAATTCCCTTGCCCTTGGCTCTTGCTCTTTTCTCACCAGACTCTCCTCGTCCAGCTGCTGGACTCGGTCTGGCTGGGGTGGAGCAGAGTTTCTGCAGAGGCACTGGTTGGGTGTTGTGGTTTGCATTTCTGACTAAACCAACATTGATAACAACCCAGTGTTTTACCCACTGCCAAGCAGGGCTGGCACAGCATCAAGGCCTTTTCTTTTTCCCACTCTGCCCCTGCAGGGAGGAGACTGGAGAGGTGAGAGGCTGGGGGGGAACACACAGCTGACTGTCCGTGCCCAGAGGAATATTCCACACCACAGGACATCATGTTCAGCAATAAAAGCTCAGGGACAGGATGAGGAAAGGAAGATGTTCAAGGTTACAGTGTTTGTCTTTCCAAGTATCCCCTATGTGCTTCCCTAGGAATGGCTGAACGCCCGCCTGCTGATGGGAAGTGGTGACTGAATTCCTTATTTTGCTTTGCTCACTTGTACAGCTTTGCTTCACTTACTAAACTGCCTTTATCCCAACTCACTGCTTTTTTCTTGCTTTTGCCCTTTTGATTCTCTCCCCCATCTGACTGGAGGGAAGTGAGCACCTGGGTGAGTGTTTACCAGCCCACCACAAGTAGACAGGATTCCTCACATTCATCATTTCTGTTTCTTTTGTAATATATCCCCTCTTTCCTAAGAGATAGTTACCACTAGTGCCAGCGTTAAATCCTTGCTATTGTTGCTTTTTCACTTTGCCTCTCTCAAATCTGTACTTCTCCCCTTATCTCTGCTCCAGCGTGCAGCAGCCATGTTCTCTATCCAGGGTAAGACAGGCCACAGGGCCATGGGAAGGGATGTCCCTCTGTGTCCTATGGGGCCTGTGTGTTGCATGTCAAAACTGATTTGTGGAGTAGGTGTGAACAGGAGCTGTGTTTTATCAACAAAGCAATTTCTGTCCTGATGAGGGATTGCAGAGATAACAGAAGCAGCAGAACATTCTTTAAGGGAGACACTTCAGAGGATGCCCATAAAACCCATGAGCAGTAGCCTCTAACAGAAAGGACATGTGAGAAAGTGTGGTGTAACAGGCAGAGCAGGAGGCAGCACATTCAGGTGATTATTTTTCTCTCTGCTCTCATTTTGCTAGGTACTGAACAGGATACCTACATCATTTCAACTCTGAAACTTTTCTCTCACGTCAGAGGCGCCACGGACAGGGTAACAGAGCCTCCCAAAAAAATCTAGGTCCTACTGCATTGGGCAGAGATCTCTGGCTGGCTGCAGCAGGACTACTGAGCAGAGCTGATAAGACCAGCTGGGAAATCTGTGTGCACACTGGTGTTAAATCACACTTTGGGGTGCCTCTCTGTGTCCCAGCTGCCTTCACCACGCCATCCCATTACTGGCAAAGGGCAGAGAAGACTGGCATCCTTCTTGGAAGGGCCCTCCATTACTTCCTAAAAGGGCTGGCAGTTCTGGAGGCAGCTTGAGAGCAGGCTGCTCATGTGAGCGTGAGGTGACAAGTCCTGGGAGTTCCCAGCAGCTCCGGATACTGCCGTGAGTGAGAAATGCAGTTGTTTGTACAGTTGTTCTCTTTTCCCATTGCCATTTGTTTGTAGACATGTCACAGCAGATGCACCTCACCAGGACAACAGATACTTGGACTCGAGGCTGGCACCAGTCAATGTAATCCAGCTAACCAAACACTGTTTATCAGAGTTGTCACAAAGATTTGTTAATTCCCTCTGACAGAAGGGCTTTCAGGATAGTCTGTAATAAGGAAGGAGGAAGAACTTTTAATTTATATACCAAAAAGAATGTAGTCCAGAGAATACCTAAACCCTGCCCTCAACAAACAGGTATTCAGCATTTTAAAGCAATCCCAGGTGGAGAGGCAGGCAGTGAGGGCTGCTGTGCAGGGAGGAGAGCAGGGGACAGGCAAGATGAAGTTTCCTGCAGCTGGTATTGGGGTTTCACATCCCAGGTGACAAGTGGCTCCTGTCTGGGCAGCAGCTGCTGCCTCCTCACCATGGGTGAAGGGGGACACTTGTGTCCAAGCAAGCTGGTGGCAGCCAAGTCCAGATCTGAAAAGGAAATGGCTCTACTGGATGGGACTGGATGCCAGAGGAAGCTGCAGATACTAGAGATTTTCATGATTTTAATATACTGAGGAGTAGCTGGAGAGGCTATTGGGAGCTAGGCTGTATCTGCTTGCCCTGCGCTTTGTCTCCTGAGATGCTGCTTATGGCCTCTGCTGGCTTTGGGGATGGGAAAGGGAAGCAGTTAATTTTTAAAGTTCTAATTCTGGCCTATCCATAACTGATTTTTCCATTCTTCATTATTTTGTTTGTTTTTCTTAATTTGCAAATGATGGTTTCTATTGCTGTTGTCTTCATCCCCTGTCATCCCCATCTGGCTGGTTGCCTGCAGTGTGCAGAAAGGGCAGATAAGTAAGTGGTGTCAGCGAGAGCCGACTGTGATGGTAAACAAACCAAAACCTCTTTACTAGGAGATTAGGGTGAAAAAGTGGGAGTGGATTTCCCCAGTCCTTGTGGGTCTTGAGATAAAATGTTGGTCAGAGGGCAGGTGGAGGGGACCACATGAGATGCTTCCCAGCTCACCCGTTGACTTGCTGTCTGTTTCGGGGCCATTTCTCCAGCCTCTCTCTGCCTCAGTTTAGGCATTTGTAAAATAGCAACTGCCTCCTGCCGAAGCCTGTCACTAAACATAGCCCATTTGTGCTGGGAGAGTCACGTTGTGAGACAGAAGGCCCATCACACATGGCTTTGAGAGGGGACTCAATGAGTCACGGCACAGCACCAGCTCTGAAATTCATGAAATGCCTCAATTTGCATTCAAAAAAATTCACTGTTCAAAAACAAGAGAGGACAATTCCTCTGTGTCCTGTCTCTGGGGTAGCACCTCCTGGCCCCACCTGCAAGTGTCTGAACCATGCAGCCAGCAGAGCCTGTCTGTTGGGAAACTGACAAACTCCGTGGATGGGGACAGACCTGTGTGACTGCCTAACCGGCAGAGCAGTTGCTGGTGAGTGGCAGGGCACAAGCCAGGACGAACAAGCATCTGGTGCCAAAAATGAGGACATGAGATTGGGGTCAGGAGAGCTGCATTTCCCTGAAAAGCAAACAGGGGCAGAGAAGTTGGACATCACTTCTCAGCAAGGTCCTCCTCACCCCATCCCCACATCCAAGGCAAGTGAGGAGTTCAGTAGCCAGCCACTCACTAGCAGTGCCAGCAGACGATGTGACCAATGTGACCATGTCCTTGGGAACGCTCCGTCCCAGTGCCCTTTGGGTCCCTGTTTCCAAAGGCTGATCCCATTTGCATGCAGGTGAATCACAACCTCTGGTGCCTGGCTACAGCAGCACATCTTGCTGGGCACTGGCTACAGCCATGTGATGTGATTTCTGCTATAACTGCTTCCTCCTGGATAAACTCCAGATTGAGCATGTCAAAACCTAAGACTAAACATGCAACAAAAAGCAAACAAACCAAGCATCCAATGGTTTAAAACAGAAGATACCAAAGCAACAGGAAAGACATTATCTGCTGAGAACTAGTGCCTGGAATTTGCCTGCATATGTACTTGTTTATATTTATACATGCAAGTTTGTGTATATATATGTACCCAGGCATATGCCTCCTGCACCTAGCTAGAGAACAAGAGAATAAAATACTATATATACTAAGGCACATTAAGAAGATAGAAAAACAAATCTATACAGTGAAGGGTTTAAAAGAATTTTCAGCATTTCATCAGTCAGCCTAAGTGAATCCTTCCCATCTGCCCCAAAGCAATAAAGCAAGCGAATTACATGCTGACGCTTTCCCTGCCTTCTTAGTGGCAGCTGAACCTTTGCCTCTGTAATAAAGAAATGTCCTGAGTTTGATAACAAAGGTCATTCATCCTTCCTGTGACAGTGCCATCAGTTCTCTTTTTATTCTCATACTGAGAGAAGAGAGTGAGAGAAGATGATCCTTTTGTACAGCGGTTGTTCTCAGGTTGATGCAGCTCCCCTGCACTCATGTCCCAGCCTCCCAAGACCTTCAGAAGCTGTGATGGGACCAATCTTGGGGGGTGATGAAGCCCCCAAAAGGCAGGTCTTTTGTAACTGCCCTACTGGCACTTTGGTGCTGTACACATAGGCATTTCCTCCTCACTGCCATTTTAAGGCCACTGCTGATTTTGATGTTCTTAATAGTACTGATTTTTGTCTTTGAAACCCCTGACTTATGGCCTGTACCATATTCCGTGCCAGAATCAGGATCTGACTTCAGGTGAGTTTAGAGCTAAACCCCTCTCCATGCCCCAGGAAATAATTTTCTTTTACTATAAATCCAAGCTATGGAGGTGATTGATGTATTTAAACACTTGTAGGACAATTCTACAGTAAATCTAGTTGAAGCACCTCCACCTTTCCTGTATCTGGCAGCCTCCTCCCTCTGTCTTGCTGCACCCTGCTGCAGGAGGAAGTTCAATGTTTCAGGGACTCAAGGGTGACTTTAACCTGCCTGAGATCACTGTGTTTGTAGATAATCTAAAAGGCAAACCCAAATGTCTCCAAGGCCAAAGACTGTCATAACAGCTAAAGCGACTCCCTAGAGAAAATCTGGCATGCCCTTGATCTTTAGAGCCAACAGCCTCCACTCCTAAGCCAGAACTAAGTCCTGGGTTGTAAATTAGCACCTTCCCTTACATTTCCAGCACAAGGTTACAGCTGGTCACTTACTCATCTCTGCCTGTCCTCAGTGTTCTACAAAGCTATCTATTTAGGCTGCTCTGTATATTTTAAGAATTAAAACTAAACACTATGTTACCTACAGCCACATCATCTTAGATGAGCTTAAACAACTGTGAAATTCTTGGGATCTATTAAAAGCAACATTCAGTGCGTGCATTAATCAACAGATGCTCGGTAGCTGTCCGTCAGAAAACCACAAGTCAGAAGCAGCCTGAATGGCTTCCTGCCAAAACGAGGCCTTTCTGCTGTGACCAAGTCCTTGAAAAACCATCTGCACTGCGATGCCAGAGTGGTGCTTACCTCAGTGGCAGTAAATGGACTTGCCCCTTCTCACTAGCACCAACAGGTCAAACCAGCAGTGGTATTTCCTGATGATGAGTCAGAGAGGAGACATGAAAATCACTATCTCTTCGCACAGAACATTTGAGATCTTATAATTTGATATCACGTGTGGTTACTTCACCCCCAGTGCACTGCTCCGAGGGACAGCACAACAATTCAGTGGGAAGGAGACAATCCACAGTAGCTGACCAACAGCACCTCCTGGTTCTTGTGCCTTCCTGTTCTCACACACTCACTTAACCCAGCAGCCCTTGGTGTCTCTGATGTTCCTCCCTCCAAGAGGGTTCCCTGGGACCCTTGTCCTCCTCCTACCTTTTCCCTTTATTTTTTTTTTCCCCTTCAGATCCTGGCTTTTTTGAGGTTTGGTCCTGGGTTTGTGTTTCTTTACGTTCCCAGGCCTCTACTTTCCTGACTCAATTTTCCTTCCTTCCACACCCTTCCTGAACCCTTCCCATGGCTCCCAAAATCCATCTGTGGTTCCCCTCTGGTGAGGGTCAGCAGGCACAGTGAGAAGAAGGTCACTTACATTCTGAAGAGTTACATCTGCAGTCATTCTTCTTCTGCATCCGTCCCTCATGATTGAAAGCACATGACAGCTACAAGGCCAGTAAAACAAAATAAGTGTGGAGTTTTCTGATCATGCCAGTTGAAATATTTAAGGAATGAAAAAGAAAAAAAAAACAACAAACAAAAAACCAAAAAATGAGGCTGAGGCCAAGGCCAAAACCAAAAATCCCCAAAACAAAACAAAAGGAAAAAGAAAGCAAATCAGTACAATTTCTGGCTTTTGTTCTTACACCAAATGACCTAGTCCTCATGCCAAGAAGGATACAGTTGGATAGAAACAGCATCTGCTTTCTTCACCTTGCCTCGGACTCCATCTCCTGAAGCCAAGAGAAACTTTCATCATCATCACTCGGTGCTGGTTCATCTGCACCCCCACACCACTGCCCTCCCTGAGGCCACCAGCCACTTCTGTCTCCAAATTCTCAGAGATTTTCCATTTCCTGGTTCTACTTTCTTCTACCAAAGGTAAGGAGGTAACTAAAGTGAATAGGAAAGAGAGTTTTAAGATTTTCCTTGTTCTGCACCAACCTGCTATAGAACTGAACATTGCTCTGGTTGCAAAGGCAGGAGCCCAACGCCACAGGCAAAGATCACAGGGGACTCCAACCATGCCCTTTTCCCTGACTGAATTGACTGAAGAGATTTTAAGAAATCAAGAATAGATGCAGCTACTCCCTTTAACTCAGAGCAGCATGGGCACAGCTACAAGATGAAGAGGAGAGGGGCTGCAGGGAGGAGAAGGCTCCTGCCAGAGCTGTGCAACAAAAGAGGCACCAGCTGTGAAGTGCTACAGGGGGGATTCCAGCTGCAGAACGGGAAAATTCTTCACCCTGAGAGTGGTGCAGCATGAGGACAGATCACCCAGAGCAGCTCCGTCCATGCCCTATCCATGGAGTGGGGACACTCCATCCTGAGAGATTTTCAAAATTTCTGTGGACAAGACCCTGAGCAACCTCCTCTGATTTTGAAGCTGGCCCTGCTGTGAGCAGAGGCTGAACTGGAGCTCTCCAGAGGAGGTGCCTTTCAATGACTTTTTTTCTCTGATTTCTGGGAGGACAGGATAAGGGCTGGTCAGATGGACTGGACTACTCAGCTGGGAAGTTTCTTCCTATCCTGTGACCCAGAGCACGAGCTGCACTGCACAGAGCCAAGAGGCACCTTCATCCTTCTCTGCCACATTCCCACCCACTCTCCTTCAATCCCATTCAATATAAATTGCTACTTTTTCACTGGACTTCCCAGAAAAAACAAAGAAATCTGCCAAAAGTTATGAGCTAAAACCACACAAATTTGCAGAAGTATAGTTTCTTCTTATAAATGGGAAACACTGATGATTCACTGATGATTTCAAGGGAAACACTGATGATTCACCTTTTAGTGACCAGCTACTTCCAGACATCCTTGGCAAACTCTGAATTTTAATTTTCACAGAATAAAAGGAAGAGAGTATTCACAAGGAAAGTTCCTGTGTTTTATCAGCTTAAATTCTGCATCAAGGTGCATTATTTATGGATGAAGAGTTGTTCATAATCTCCACTCCACAACATCATGAAAACTGAGATCAAAAAGCAGAAGTGCCTGACTTTCTGATGTGTTGGAGGACTGCAGTCCCTCAGTTCCCACGTGGAGGAAGGTGTGCACATCACTCTGGAAATCAGCGTGCACCACCTTGCACAGTGCCAGTCTTATTTTCCCTGGCACCTTTGAGCACTAAGTGCCCCCCTGAGCTGTGCTTTGGCTGAAGCCACACACTCTGTCCCAAACACTACTGGGATGGAGAGCAGGAGTTAAAGCAGATGGGGATTAGCAAACTGCAGATTGTCAGAAATTAAGCTAGTGTGGAAAAAAACCTTGGTCATAACTGTAGTAAGACTATCAAAATAGGTCACCACAAAACCACATCAGATGATGGGAGCAAAGGAGGTATGGGTTCAGCCTGTCAACAGGAAAGCAGACACTCTCCAGGTCTTGCCCTGTCCCTGACATAAAAACAGCTGCTAAAAACCGGTGGCTTTTTAGACTCAGGCATGTTCACACCTATTAGAGTGCCTTTCACTTTAATGTAAATGGATCATGAGTGTCAGCATCTCTGCTGTGAGTCTAACATTTCCTTTTCATTAAGTTCATAGCTGATATTCTAGAGGGCCTTTAAAACGACCTGAGGTACTCAAATAAATATCTCTGTTTGTACAACCCCTGTTTTATTTCCTGAGCTAGTCAAACCAGAAATCAACAGAAATGCATGTGATGCTGTTAATCGCTGTGTTTCCGTAGTCCGTCATCCCAGCACCTCAGACTTGCACAGACTGGGAGTATGTATGTCCATGACTGGCTTCATAAGCTGAAAGGTGCTAATTAGCCTAATTTTCCGGGTAAGAACTGATACACAGGAGACCCAAACCTCACCAGCAGCCCGTGCCAGGAAGGCATTTGACCTTAGACCAGATAAAGCTGGTCTAAGCTTTGTTTTAATTTACTGATCAAAATTGCTAATTAATTACTCACTGATACTTTAATTCAAGACATTTTGGTGGTGGTTTTGAGGCAGTGGCTCTCTGATTCAGGTTGATGGTAGCTGGGCTCCTTTGGCAGTTTCTCCCTGCTGAGGCCGGGATGTGTGTGAGAGCTGAGCCGTGAGAGCCGAGCCTGGCCCAGCAGGAAAGGTGGGGGGCCCTGCAGGTGAACAGGTCAAACCTAAAACTCCAGGGTCCATTTCCTGCTTTTAGGCACCACAGACCGTGTTGGTGTGACGCGTCAGCACACCTTGGCAGGCATTGTACCTGTGTTTGCAGAGCACCCTCCGAAGCCAGCCTGTGCCACCACCGCATCACCCTGCCCTCACACACACACACACACACACACACGGCGACGGCAGCTGAGCGCAAGGCGCTGCTGGGCAGTGGGGCTGGAGCAGGAGCCACCAGGTAACAGCAGCAGCAGGACAAAGTGAGTGAGGGGCAAGGTGCTCTGGGGGATGGCAGTTCTGCGGGACAAGGAGCAGTGGCAGCAATGACTGAGGGACACGGAGCAGTGGCGGCCCTGAGGGACAAGGACAAGGACCAGGAGCAATGGCAGCCTGAGGGACAAGGACAAGGACAGGGACCCGGACCAGGAGCAATGGCGGGCTGAGGGACAAGGACAGGGACAATACCAAGGACACTGACCAGAACCAGCAGCAATGGCGGCCTGAGGGACAAGAACAGGACACGACCAAGCACACCGACCAGGAGCGGCAGCAATGGCGCCCTGAGGCGCCCCCGCCCCGCCCCGCCGGCAGGGGGCGCCCCGCGGTGCCGCCCCCAGCTGTCACGTGACCCCCTGGCTCCCGCGGCCGTTCCGCACCCACCATAGAGTTGCCGGAAGTGCTCGCCAGAGCGGCGGCGGCGCAGCCGGAAGTGGCGGCGCTTGGGGCGCAGCGGGAGGTTGAGCCCAGCAAGATGGCGGCGTGAGTGAGGGGCTGGCACGGCCCGGGGCACGGGGCACGGGGCACGGGGCGCTGGGCAGGGCAGGGCCGGGCCGGGCCGGGCCGGGCCGGGGGGCCCTCCCCCCTAGCGGCGGCTCGCGGGCGTGCGGGGCGGGCCGACTCGGAGCGGCCCCGCGCGGTGCCGAGAGCTCCGGAGCAGCAGGAGAGTAGCCGGCAGGTGCGGGCCCGCAGCCCCCGCGGGTGCCCTTGGTCCGGCGGCTGGTCTGTTCCACTGGACAGGCCGGGCGGACTGCTCGTGCCCCGTGTCAGGCTTCTACCCCACCCGGGCTGCGGTGCCCAGAGTTTCGTGTCTGCACTGTGTGAGGGAACTCGGCCATAATCAGCTCCCTGAACCTGAACCTGCAGGATTTGGTCACAGACTGCTTTAAAAAGCAGAGACTGCTTAACGCGCTGGTCTGCAGCAGAGTCAGCGTGGTCTGTAGTAGGCCGAGTCTGTACCACGCTGCTCCCATCCAGTATAACCACATATTGTATTGTCCTGACAGGTCTGCAAACGCCACCCATGAAGCCATCAATGCCACCCTCCACACTCTGCTGGCTGCTACGACCAAACTGGTGGCACCTACACCTCCCAAACCCATCCTGCCAGTCCAGACTGGAGTCCAGGCACAACAGGAGGAGCAGTCTAGTGGCATGACGATTTTTTTCAGTCTTCTTGTGATAGGTGAATGGAGAACTGAATGTTAATCTCTGCTAACACGCTCTGTGTCTGAGGACAGAGCCCAGCTCACAGTCATAGCAGTTTAGTTCTCTCTGGTTCTCCCTGGGCTGTGGGATATTGCATAGGGATTTGGAAAGTTTGGTGTATGACTGCCTGACCTTCCCAAACCTGTGGAAGCTGAGGACCATTGCAGACCTCCTCAACATGGTCTCAAAGTGCAAACAACATGTTTTGCTTTGTGTGCTTGTGCTTGGTTACTCCACTGAGAGACTTCTGGGGCAGATGGGTCACCCAGTCTTCTGACTGGTGATTTTTCCAGTAGCAAATTAAGAAAATAAAAGGTATAGAGTTGACAGCAGTATTTAGGGTTTTTTCCCAAGAAAAGTCTCCTATAAATATCTGTTATTAAGTGCGGCAAAAGTAGAAGGCATCTGCTTACTTCCGAGGTACCTTTCTGTCTTCAGGAAGGGTTAATGTGTTCCCAGAGGTCAGTGACATACTGGATTTGGATAAAAGAAAGACCAAACCAAAATGCAGTAGATCAGAAGACTTCTAAGATTAAAATAAAATTTCTGAATATGTGTATCTCATGGGATGTTAAAGGGGCCATTTGTGATAAAATCATGTTCCCGGGACTTACCAAACAAGATATGATTTTTTTGGCTATGTTTCAGTCTGTCTACGCCAGATTGGTAATGTAATGGATCTTAAAAGCATCACCCTGGAGACAGGAGGGTTCCCTAAGGAAAGTATGGATTGTTCATCCATATTTCCATTCATAATCTCTCATTTAAGAGTGCTGGAAGGTGAATGTGTGGGCCCCCCTCTGGAAAGTGGCCTTTACAAAGGTTCTGGACTGGAACAGCCCCAGAAGCAGGTTCATTCTGAGCTGTCTTGTGTCAAAGCCAAGCCCAGAATGTAAAGTGCCTGAAGTACCTGAGCTGATCTGCAACTCCATGTTTCTGTGGCTTGTTTATATGTTCAGACACCACTGTCAGAGTCACATCTGCTGTGCCACGTTCCTGTGATCCATGGCTTCCCCTCTGCCATGGTGCTTTTACTGGGCTTTCCCCTCAGGGACACTCAGATGTCCCTTAGCCTGGCCACAGCACTCATGCTTGATCACTGAACCCTGACATGTGCAGGTGTCTGGAGCAGGTGATGTGCTGCCAGACACAAGCAGAACAGTCAGACCCAAGGAATGGAGACCAACAGCTCGGGAACATACCAGGCTGCCCTAATATTTATGGTGGTGGGAGCTCCTGCTGAAACTATGGTGTTTTTTGATTTATTGCCAAAGCAAAGTCTACTGAGTCATTAGGAGAAGTTTTGCTGTGTATGTTTTAGAAATACTACTTAAAAGTGTATTTTATTCTGTTCTAACACTTCTAAATCTACTTTTTTTCCCTTCATAGCTATTTGCATCATATTGGTGCATTTACTGATAGAATACCGACTTCATTTTTTACCAGAGAGCGTGGCTGTTGTGTCTTTAGGTGAGTAACTGACATTTTTATATTAGATTTGTGTTAATCCAGGGACTGTGAGTAACCTATACTGGAGATAATGCTCTGTTGTGTGTTAACCATCACTAGAAAGATGCAGCAAACCAAATGCAGTGAAGAAAACAATGAATTCATAGAGATAAATTCATTGAAGAAATAAGTGACCATACAGGCAGAGACTGGCTGAGGAAAATGACACCCTTAAGGATGTCACTACCTGGCATCTTCCTCTGGTTTTGCATCCCCTGTAGGAGAAGATGTGCAGCACTCCCTGGCCACAAGGCTCTGGCCTTCCCTTTGAAGTGGTACATGTATTTGTATTTGTGCTGCTAGAATTATGTCACTCTGTGTGATTTTAGTGTAGCTGGGGACTGCAGCTATCCTGACTTGCCTGGACTGCCATATCCTTAACTATCCCAGAAGTAACATGGCAAGAGCTCTTCCTATGACTTGAGCTGTAACAATGGCACCCTTCATGGACATCAACTGCTTATTTAGTTTGAATTAAATTTGGAGTATTCCTAAGCCTAGAGTTCTGTGTTAGGGTAATTTCATGTATTTGCATGCTGGTGCTGATTTTGTGAATGAGGAGCAAATCAGTCCAAATACATTTATTATTTTCTCTACATGCTGTCTAATGTTTAAAGAACCTGGTCTGAGTATTCCCAGCAGCAGTTTTTCAGCTGTCTCTGTGACTTGTCTGCAGGATTTTGTGATATTTTTGGTTCTGTTGTTAGTGACACTTTCACTGACAGCTGTTCTAAAAATACCACAGGGAGACTAAGATGCTTACTTATAATCCCAATGTTGCTCAAAGGAGCATGTGACTGGTTGAGGAGGTAGATTTTTAACTTTCTCCTGCAGTTGGCTGGTATCTTCTCTCTTATTTCTTAATTCTACTTTGCCACAATTTCTCAGTGGGAGGAAATGAGTTTTCTGGTGCTTGTCAGTAACTCATGCTTTCTGGAAAACAGGAATCTTCTTGCATCATGGGTGCTAGATTGAAAAAATCTTGAAGCTGTTACTTAGCAGAAAGAGAAGCATATTTTCTGGCCGCATAACTCCCTGGATTTGTAGATAGCTGTATGTGGTGTAGACCACATCATGTAACTTCCAGAGTAGGAGGATTTGAAGCTTGCAGGAACTTGCCCAGGTGGGTTTTGGGGTGAAGCACAGCAGAGCTGCAGTCTGTCCCCCCAGCCAGGCGGTGATACCAGCACATGCAATTCCTGGAAGTCAACAGGGCATTATGTGCAGTAGCAGCCCAGATGTCCTGTGTCATTTCAGCCTTATTTAGTCTATAGACTCAGTCATATCTGAGCTGCTATTGGCGCTGGTGACAGGACGTGACATCGGGGTAATCACTGGAGTTGCCAGCGTGTTGCTGCTCCGTGATCCTTTGGGGCTGGGAATGCTCTGCACAGCTGCAGGAGCACAGCTTGAGTTTCAAGTATCCAGTTTTGCTAGCAGTGCCAGAAGTGAGGTGTGCCCTGCTTTGGCTTGCACATTATGCAAATGTTTTCCGGAAGTTATTGAAGACTAATAAAAGAGGCAGCAGAGAAGATACTTAATGATTTTCACAAATGTTTTTCCTCCCATTGTCTAAGCTGCTCCGAAGTTCCTGGTTTATGGTTTCTAGTGTGTGTGATTCCTGGTGTGCAGGGCAAGAGCACATTCTCTGAGGCTGGATTTTGGTCTTCATCCTTAAAAGCTGCTGGAATTTTGTTGATAAAAATAGTTGTCAGAAAAATTTTTTCTATTTGATTTGTTACTGGGTTTTAACATGTTCTCAGGAAAAATAAAGGTTGGTTGTAGTAAGAAAATTCCTATAAAATTTTCAAAAGGATGAGGTTTAGATTAACTCTTACAGAACTTAACTTTCCAATCATCCCCTTGACAAAACTGATCTGCCTGATTTAATAGAACCAGCTGATCAAAACTTGTGTTCCTTCATCTAGTAATAAAGGAAGAGTACTTTGTAAAGATGTATGGGACAGGTTTTAAAAATCAGCATCAAAGTTTGATTCTGCTGCTGTTAAACCCTCCTGGTGATGTATTATTTTGTGCAGTTCTCTCATGACTTTGCTTGGCATAATCTTAGTACTGATGTGTGTAATATGCAGGTAGAGGTAAGGTGTGCTATGTAAAGGTTTAAGTTGTGTGTTTCTGCCCTGTCCTTCCCCCTTAACCTCTGTGTTTCCATTCCTTGATATTGTTGGTATTTAACTTTTGATATGTGCAAGGACCTCATCTGTCTGTGATGCTGTTAGAGTCAGCTTGTGATTAGCTCTTCCTTGAAAAAGGGGATTGAGCCAAGCTTTAACTTAAGCCTCAGGCTCAGGACAGGGATGTTCAGCCTGTAGCCCGTAGGCCATGGCTGGCCTACTCAGGGCTCCAGTTTCCCAAAGTCATGCTGGGGCCCTTCCACTTCAGAACAGGTGAGTTAAGGAATTCTCTTTTAAATCCCCTCTAGACCTAATTTTCTGTGAGGGCTCTCAGTACTGAATCCCATCATAGTGTGCATTAGTTCTGAAAGTAGCATGCTTCCTGACATCCATGCCTTCAGGTGTATGGGCTCTGGGTGTTGTCATTTGGTTTTTCCCCACACAGACTTTTTGTTAAATGGTACAAGTACTGCCGGGACCAGCTGAAGATAATGTTATTGCTCTGAAGAAATTAGCAATGTGCTAGTCCTTAGCTTCTGACCCAGCTGCTATCCCCGGGTAGGAGGCCTGACTTAATGCTTGAGACCTGTGTTTATGTGGCATGTGAGCGGCTGTATCTGCATTTGGTCCTTCAAGGAATAACAGACCTTTGATGTTCCTTCATTAATGTTTTGCGCTTCCTTTTCATATAAACAATTTCATGGAACAATTATTTCTGTCCTCAGGGACTGATGCCTTCACAGATTTTTGTATGAAAGAAGGATTAGGCCTCATGGCTTTGTGTGTGTGACACATCCATCAGGAGTAATCCATGTGATTCTATTTGTAAGACTCTTTCGTTAGCTACAGCATGAGAGAATAAAACCTTCTGAGTTACAGGAAAGCATAGAGCTCCTCAGCCACTTTTTACCTTTCATTTGGTGTATTTCACTTCTACGTCCCAATATTTGACTATGACGTTTCCATTCTGTAAGTAATAAAACACAACTATGCAGAAACACAGGGCTGGAATCTGACTAAAGGCAAATTCCTCATAACTACTTGAAGGCAATTAACAACAGTTCATGAGTTATCTTCATGACTTCATGAAGAAATCCTTGTCTTATGTCTTACATGTTTGAAGATGTGTAGCAGGAAGGAGCACGATGACCTTTAACCACTGAGTTTGCAGCAACTTTGATAAAATTCTTTTATACTCAAGTTCGTATTTCTACATGACTTAAAAGATGTGCAATTCATCTGGGAAATAGTTTTGACAGTGTCTCCACCCTGATCAGCATTTGTTGCCTTCATTGCCAGAAAGTGCTATGATTTCATTCAAACAAAATTCACTTCTGTGGAGAAGACTGCTTTTGTTTAAGCTGCTTTGACACTGCAAATATCATTGAGGTGATGTGAAGCACAGATGTCTCACTCATAACTTCCTGTTTGTTCAGCACGAAAGGTGGAATTTTTATTTGAATGCAGCTTAGATGAGAAAGGATTTTGAGTAGTTAAGCCTGTTCTCTTTCTGGACCAGTGAGCATCTCACACTGAGTGTGAGTGTTCGGGCTGGGATATGCCAAATGACAGTCTGTTGTGTCGGGAAAATCTGGAATTATGTAATATGTTGGAAACTGGGTATTTGAGTATTGAAACCAAAGCCACCTTGTGTTTTTGTGATTTGGGAATTAAAGGCTTGTTGCTTTGTGGTTTGCCTTGTTTTCACTTTTAAAACTTGGAGTGCTGATAAACAGTGATGTGTTTTGTGGCTATTTCAGAATGTTTTCTCATTCTCTCCTAGGTATCCTTATGGGAGCTTTTATAAAAATCATAGAGGCTCAAAAGCTGGCCAACTGGAAGGTATATTGGAAATAATTAATTTTTAATTGTAGAACAATACCTAAATGTTTAAAAAAGACTGCTTGTAATGCTAGGGTTTTTTAGAGGGAGAGTCCTGGCAGAAGTATCTCCTAGAGGTGAAGAGTACAGTGGAAAAGGATTTTGCTTCCTACAGGCAAACATACATATTATCAAAGCAATGAACTCTCAGTTAAACAGCCACAAAATCAGCATTTTAAAACAGTTTCTTATTGGTTAAATAAAATAATCTGACTAAGTTCATGTGTGTAGGAAGAAGGAGGAAAGCTTAAAGTGTGCTCTGATTTGAGCACTGATTCTGTTAACGTGGGAAATAATGATCACAGCTGATGAATTACGTGGTGGCTTTCTGGGAAGTGTTGGTCACATCTTGGGAGGCACTGGGGAGCTGTGTCTGGTTGCTGACGTTGTTAGCCAAGGTAAAAGGTCACAGATATCACATAATTATTTGCTTATTTAAGTTACTTTCACTGTAATAAAGCTTACATTTTAACTGAGGCTGCCATAATTTCAGATGTGAAATGTTCTAATCAATATAATTTTGAACTTTATTAAAGTGGTTATAAATGGTTATAAATTTACTAGATACTTTTTGTTTATCTGACATGAAAAAAACTGGAATATTTAACTGCTGCCTATATCTCTGTATGAAGCAAATCTTGGCTCATATCCCTTCCCGAGGAACTTTGTAATGTAATTTCTAGTGATCATGCCTTACTGTGTTCATTCAAGTTCACCTTGTGTTTGCTGGTGGTTCTTGGCTAGCACGGCTGATAGTCAGAGTCCTCTTATTTTACTTTGCTGGTCTCTGTTTCCATGCTGCGCAAATACAGTCCTTCCTTTCCATTGTTCTCTCCTCATTGTCCAGCTCTGGTTTCAGGGGCTCTTACGCAGTGTAATTCCTCAGATAGGTGGGGTGCTGTTCCAGTGCAGTTACTGTGCTGACAGAGCCAGGCAGTGTCAGCCATCGATGCCTGGAATTGTGTGTGCAGTATCTGGGACTAGAGCATCTCAGTTTAAAGGATGAGTTTTGTTTTCTAAGCCCCTCAAATCCTTTAAGATGATTATCTCTGGTACAGGCAGGAACAAGACTTAAAAGAGATGAGGACCTCTGTTTTGAAAGCTGGTGTTTGAACAAAACAGTCCATCAGCTGTTCAACCTGGATTTAAACAAGTTAATTGGTGCTTGCAAAGGTGACAAGCTCTGCTGTGTTCAGTGCTGGGAGGACCAGGAGGGAGAAAAGAGAGAGGCCCACTCAGCCAGGATTAATTTGCCTTCTGTGCTTAGTCTGCCTGCAGAAAAACCAGGGAGCCAGGCTGGGGGTACAGCTCCATGAGCAGCATTAGCCAAGTGATGAGATAGGTGACAAAGAGTGAGGGCACCTGAAAATAGCATCTTACCTCATTGCGGGTTCAGTTTATATTGCTCTGATGGCAGAAAGGAACCATCAGAATAATACCATTGAATTTCAGGCAGAAAGGGTGTTTGCTGAGAAGAGTCCAGTCTCGGACTCCTCCCAGTGGTGTGAGCCTGGTCACCTGAGGTGATGGTGTGATGAGTTTTCTGTACTTGGTCCCAGTTCACTTGTTCTGTTCAAACAGTGGCCAAGAAGTCACTGTTCCTTGGCAATCCATATGGATTTTAAGACTGTGAGATAAAGTGGGAATACTTTTCGTGGAAACAGAAAGCCTTTTCCTTTGCCGTAAATAGCCTGTTTTCTGTGCAGCTTATTTGGAGGCAGTAATTTAAAATAAGTAACTCATAGATTTCTTTCACTGGGTTGAAAAAGAGCAATAGAAGTAGCAGCCCTGGAATAGTTTACTGTTCTTCAGTGTTTGTGATAGGAAGGGCAAAAGATCAATGCCATCTTCATTTTCCAACATATATTTTAATAATTTCCCTTTTGGAAGATTTGATATTATTTCAATAATGATGATGATATCCTTGAAATTATGAATCATTTTTGGTTTGCAGGAAGAAGAAATGTTTCGTCCAAATATGTTTTTTCTGCTTTTGCTTCCACCTATTATATTTGAGTCTGGATATTCACTGCACAAGGTCAGCCGCTACCAGACACTCATTTTGCATATTGAGGTTTTGTTTTCTGCTTTTAGTTATATTCATGAGGTTTAGGATAATTGCATTAAATTCCATTATAGTAATCATTAGGGAGTTGAGAATACAAAATTTAAGCCTCTTCAACCCAGAGTGCAGAGGGTGTAGCTTGTTACTGGTAACTGACTGCTGACAAGGTGTTGGCTGCATGGTTTTCCTTGCCTGGAGAGGGTTCTTACCTCATCAGCACTTTACAAGGCCTGCTGTGAAGGAGGCCAAATGGGAAGGAGTAGAATCAGAAGTGGGAAAGTTGATGTCATTCCACAGATAAAGAAGAGGAAAATGTTACCAAGGGTTCTCACCCCTTGCCTGGGAGCCTGTGTTTCCATGGACATTTCTCACACCATTAATCCTGGTCAGGGGGGTTATTATTGGATACCCAGTTGGGAATCAGAATCTAATTTAGATGGAAACCCAAATATGAGATTTCCCTCAGGCAATTTTCACTAATTTACTTACTTTATTATTGTGTTCCAGGGTAATTTTTTTCAGAACATTGGTTCCATCATCCTATTCTCTGTATTTGGCACTGCAATATCAGCTTTCATTGTGGGTGGAGGAATCTATTTCCTGGGCCGGGTAAGACTTACTGCTTTGAAGCATTTATGTATATCCGGCTTGTTACTTGAAAGTCCATTTTTCAAGAGCAGACAAACATAATGAAAGTGAGTTCCTGGGTCACAAAGTCCAGTTCTCTGCTCTCACAAAGGCAGTATTATACAACCCTTTCCATGGCTGTTGCTGAGGAGGCTGTGGAGTCTTCCCCAGAGATACTCAAAAGCTGTCTGGACACAGTCCTGAGTAACATGTTCCAGGGGCCCTGGGGAGCAGGAAGGGTGGACCAGGTAGCCTCCAGTGGTCCCTTTCAATGTGAACCTTGGTGGTTCTGTGACACAGTGTGCTCCATGTGAGAAGCAATTACTTTTTTTGACTTAACCTTCATATCAGAAAGTTGATCCAAAACTATTCTCTAGAGCCATCTTCTGCTTTCCAATGTTAAACTTACTTGTTCTTCTCTGTATTTTTTTTTTGATTCTGTGGTTTGGTGTTCCCCGCCGGTTACATATAGACACAGATATTTATCTTTTCTCTAAGACTTCATTCTGGTAGGCCAAGCATTCCATACTTTCCTGTTTGCCTCAGATTTATATTCCTTTGAATACCATAGTTGCTCTGCTCACCTGAATCTGCTCCAGTTCCATCTGGTCTTCCCTGATCTTGGGTGACCAGAGTCATAGCAGCAGATCACTGTTGGAGGGCAGTGTTAAACTGAGTTACATCACTACTGTGATTTTTTTTTCCTTGATAATGAACTTGGGTTTTGATGAATAGTTTCATTTTTAAAAACAGCAGAAAACCACAGTTGATTGTGATTTTTGTGTTTTACCTATTCTTTCAGGCTGATGTAATTTATAAACTCAACATGACAGACAGGTAAGCTCTTGGGGAAATGGTGTAGTATATGAAATAAAGCCTTCTTCAAGATAACTATAAATGGGAAACACACCAGTTGGCCAACTCTTCTGGTTAGTGTTTAAGTTGCTGAGGTTCAACATTTTGTGTGAAACTAATAAATAGATCCAAGACTTCTGTACCCTATTTATTACTTCCTTATTTCCAAATTGAACTGTATTCTATTCTATGTTCAGTGATTTTTCTGGACAGATACTGGATATTTTAACCAAACTTTAAAGTTAATATTTGTAAACTTTGATTAATTGGTATTATTAATAAATATAAGGGCATAACTTCCTTGTCCAGATCCTCTCTTAAAAAACAGAATGAGTTTTCAGTATCATGACAGATTTTTTTTCAAGAGCTTGGCAAAGGATCAAGTTCTCATGAATGGAAGGAGAGCATAACTTACCACTGTGTAGAAACTGTAATACAAAAGGTCTTTGTTACATGTTGTTTATATGTTACTAGTTATGTATTTTTCTTTCATCTAGTTTTCTCTTTTGTTTTGTGTTCTCCCAGTTTTGCATTCGGCTCTTTAATATCTGCAGTTGACCCTGTGGCTACTATTGCCATTTTCAATGCCCTCAATGTGGATCCTGTGCTTAACATGTTGGTTTTTGGAGAAAGCATTCTCAATGATGCAGTCTCAATTGTCCTGACCAAGTAAGTGCATTGGCTACATGTGTTTTGGAAACAGCAACCACGTTGTTTTCTGTTAATTAGTTATTCATATATACAGTAATTCTGCCATCCCTGTTTAGAAAAAATCATGTATTTCTGGTGTAAAACTGAATTTTGTGTGGTCCTTCCGTGCTAAAAGCATGAACTGCATAGGCAGAAGACAGTAAGTGGCTGCCTTATTACCACTCCTTCAGTTCCTTATCTCATTGACCCCAGATAATTGATTGCTTTCTAATTCCATTAATTTATCTCTTTCTTTCTGGTTTCCTGACAACAGCAAACCAACACATCACCTTTCAGGCTTGTACAGGAATGTTCACCTTGCCAAATATGCAGCTGTCTCTGTCATTGGCTTATGCCCAGAGTCCCACTGCAGCTGGGTGGAATACATGAACATCCATGCAATGGTTTTGTATTTATGTTGGGGCTCTCACAGGAAAGAACAACATCCAATACCCTTATCTTTTGCCCTTGATAATTCTTTGGGGTTGAAAGAGTGAAAAATAGATATATCTTCATGTTATTGCTGGAGTCAATGAATGTGACTGTGAATGTGTAGAAGGAGCAGATTCACCAGGTAGGTGGTGAAGTCAGTCATTTTCCAGTGAACTAACTGCTTTTACTACAGTTGTGGTGCTTTTGTGGAGGACCCTGAAGGTTAACAGCAGCCAGAAGGGACACTGGTTAGAATCCGTGTCTTCTTTGCATGGAATTTCCATGAACTACATTCCTGAAATTCAAAGAGATTTCTCCCCTTTCCTCCTGAGGGCTGCTTTGTTTTTCTTCAGTGACCTTCTTGTCTCTCATCCACACCTAAATATTTGATGAGAGCTCTTCCTGTTCAGTGGTTCTTCTTGGAGGATCTCATGAGTTTTTACCTCTTGTAAAATGTGTTTTCTTTCCCTTTTCAAAGTTGGAACATTGTTTTGAAACACTGGGCATCACTATAGCCTATTTACGCCATTCTGGGATTCTTCAGAGGAGCAGTGCTGGATTTTTAGCAGAATTAGGTTTCCCTTTGGGGATTACGCTAAGGCTTGATTTAACGTCTTTTGACATTCCTCTTTTTATATATATCACAGTAAAAGCCTTTTAAGAATGGTAGCAACAAAGAAATGGGAGTCTTTTTTGTTGTGCTCAAAAGATGTTTGATATTTTTGGATCCAGGCTTGGAATATATAACCATTTCTTTTTATTTCTCTTTTAATTGTATCTAGCACAGCAGAAGGTTTGACAAGGGAAAATATGTCAGATGTAAGTGGATGGCAAACCTTTCTACAGGCACTGGGATACTTTCTTAAAATGTTCTTTGGCTCTGCAGCACTTGGCACACTCACCGGTCTTATTTCTGCATTAATATCCTTTTTTCATTTTGGTGATACATATGTATAAATTGGTGAACTTCAACATTCTAATAGTATTTTTCTTTCCTGTCTTCTGCCGCACTTATTAGGGGATATTCTTATTAGACATTATTTTGTTGGCTGAGGATTTTCTCATGCTCATCTTGTTTTTATGTTAGTGTGCATGAATGTGTATTAAAAAGTCACATCAAATTTTTATGGACATAATTAAGGTCTGAAATGCAGTATAATAGCTTTTGTGCATTGGAGTGTTACAAGATATGGTAATTGTTTTGTAAATTCAAAATATATTAATTCCATTTCAATACCAATCCATTTTTACAAGCATATGGCTCCTTTTTTACATACATAAACCAGTTAATTAAAAAGAAAAAAAAAGCTCCTTTTCCCGAGGGCCTTTGAGTCAGCCCAGCTCATTTGTCCCTGTGGATCATGTGCAGCCAGCTGAATGCAGACACTGTTCTCCTTGGATTTACACGGCATTATATTTTGCCTCTCCCACTTCCATGAATTGGTTGCTAAACAACCCAGAAGCTTCTCTGCTGAGATCAGGAAGGCTGTTTGCTGTAGCCCAGACACCTTTGTTGCTTCTCAGGGCTTTAATGTTAGCACTGACTTCACTGTAGGTGATCTGGGCTCGTATACAACTCATGTCAGCTGGGACATACTGGTAAGCACTTGTAAACAACAAGAGCAGAATGTTTGATTAAATATAGACATTTTCCCTCTTGGTTCATCAGCCTGATTCAACAAACTTTTAAATTTTCTATATATCACAGCAAAGGAGGGAGACAGGTGTTCAAGAAAAGCAGCTGATTTACCCTTTTACAGTAATTTGTGCCTCAAAGTATTTGATTTACCTGTTGTTACCAGTATTGTAGAGGTACATCAGTAGCAGATCTTTTTGTCTCCATCTCTGTCCTTTCTGACAGACTTCTACCTGCAGCAGGTTCTATAAGAAACATTCCTCATAAGGAATTACTAATATTTCCATTCTATAGTTGAAGGCCAATGTGTAGATTTTGTTGGCTATTCAGTAGAGAAGTACATAAAGCATAATTATTGTTTTGTAGTGGAATAACACAGATGAAAATGTTTCTTTGATTTTTTTTTTTTAATTTACGTTTTCCATAACTGTTCCATGTGTACGTGCTAAAGCATATTGACTTAAGGAAGACTCCCTCCCTGGAGTTTGGGATGATGATTATCTTTGCTTACCTTCCTTATGGACTTGCAGAAGGGATCTCTCTCTCAGGTGAGTAGCGAAATGAATATGTGCAAGTTGCTTTGATAAGAGAGTAGGAATTATTTGTGTCTCAAAGGCCCTTGTTTTTTCAGGTGTTTTGTCATTTAACCTGTTCTTACTTTTAAGCTTGACTTACTTTAAAGAAATGCTATTCTATACTTCGTTACAGAAGATAGAAAAGGTAATTGCCACTTTCATCAGCATTAGTTAGCCAGTGTAAGTACTGCTGTTGTCCCCAACTACCTCAGCCCAACACAGAATTAAAGTTGCAGCTGCACGCTGCAGACTCAGCCACCTCAGCAAACTTAAATTGTGGCCAGCCTGCTGCCCTGTAGTGTTTTTCTGCCTGTCCTCTGTCATTGGGGAAATCAGCTGAGACCAGAGTGTTGTGTGTATCTCTGAATACTTGGTAGAGGTTTGGCTGAAGGCCACAAGAGGTGAATTTCTCCCAGCGTTCTGTAGGAGCAAGTAATAAGACCAGCTCTATTTCTGCTGGATGCCCAATGTCTCTGAGCTTTGTTGATGTAAGTGGGGTTTTTAAGGCAATAGTCTTCCTGTCTCATTTCCCAAAGGAAAGGGGAAAGGGATGCCACAGTTAGTATAATTCGAATAGCTAGGGAATCTGCTTGGTTTGGATTTTTTCTCTTGGGTTATGATTTTGGTTTCTTCTGTTTACTGCCACATTCTTGCCTACAGGTATCATGGCTATCCTCTTCTCTGGCATTGTGATGTCTCACTACACACACCATAACCTGTCCCCAGTCACACAGATTTTAATGCAGCAGACACTGAGAACTGTTGCTTTCATGTGCGGTAGGTGCTACCTGCTACTAATATCTAGTATTAATAGTTTAAAATTCTATTTACGTGAAACAGGGATTCTCTGGGGAGTAGCAGAGGTGTGAATTTGTGTCTAGGCATTTGTATGTCCATGGTGCTTGTCTTTAAGAGAAGAATTCCTGATAGTGGAGACTGGAAGGCTCTCAAAAGTCACCTTTCCTGCCACACTGGATAAAACATAAAGTAAATCTCTCTCTCCCATTCTACAGGCTCCTGCTAAGATTTGCCACAAGATTGATGACCAAATAGAGATCTCTATTTGCCACAAGATTGATGACCAAATAGAGATCTCTGACTCCTGTATTCCTCTAGTCTATTTTTAGTTTTAGGAGATGGATATTTTTTTTGTAATGGTTTTGTATATAAAAATCTACTTGCAAAAGCAATAACTTCCCAAATGGAGAAGTTTTTGGAAGTAGTGGTACAAGCAGCTCAGTCCCAGAGCCTTTCCAGTTCCTTTTACAAGCCAAACCTTTGAAGAAATGACATGTTTCGGTATTACAAACATATCCCTGTCTTTTGGGGGGATGCCATGGATGAATTCTGTATTGTTTGCAGGAGGGTGCAGTTTGAATGGAATCAGGGAATGACTTTACTGCAAACTGAACTTAACTCCTTACCTGAGCACCAGCAGCTCTTCAGAGTTTAGTCTGAACCTGTTACAAACGCTAAAAAAGCCTGCATTCAGTCTGGTCACTGTAAAGGAGTTATTTCTGAGCTTTGCAACTTCTGCAGCTCCTGCTCAGAAGCTTTATACATAAATTATGTAAATATATATATTTGTATATATACAAAGTGTAGTTCTTATATTGCTCAAGTTAAAAGTTCCTCGGTCTTTAGAATGAGGTTTTGCTGGCTTTGTTCTTACTCATTGGTAATTTATAGCTGAAAAAAGCCTGCACACAGGACTAAGTGCTGTCCTCTGCCAGCAAGAGTAGAAGAGTCTGGCCTTTTGCATCGCAGCATTTGGGCCTATTTTGTGCATTCAAAAGTCAGGAAATACCATTTTATGTACTGTCTGTAGCAATTTATGATAAGAGTAGAAAAGATTTTCTAGAACTGTTTATTTAAGATGTGTTTTCTCTTTTTCAGAAACATGTGTTTTTGCATTTCTTGGCCTGTCAATTTTTAGTTTTCCTCACAAGTTTGAAATGTCCTTTGTCATCTGGTGCATAGTAGGTATTTACTTTCTTCCATACTTTTTAGATGCATTTTGCATTTCTGGTACTGGGGGAAGGGACATTACAATTAAAAGATTGTAGAATAATTGTCATGATTTTTAGATTTTTATAAAAATACTTCTATACTTTCGTATAATGCACAAAGTTTACTCTTTCTAATAGCATGCAATTATTCCTCTTGTTCTCAGCACTTTGGTGTACATTACATGCGTCTTCTGTAAGGAATTTCCTTCAGCTGTTATTTTGAAGCCCTTCAGTGTAAGATTAGTAAAACCAAGGAAAAGAACTTTGTTTGGTTTGACCCTATTATATTTATTAGACTTAACCAGAAAACAATCCTGAGTTTTTACCTATTTTTAGTTCCCATGAACGATCTGTGTGAAGAGGCAGTTCATAGCAACTCCAGTGCAAGTCAGTGTCAAACTGCTCCTTCATCTCCCCAGCACTGCAGCTTTTGAGTTTTCTCTAATTCTTTGTCTTTGAATCTGTATTTCATGTAGCTTTATGTAGTGACATTGAATTATGTTTCACGTGGGGGTTCCATACATCTGTTGCTATTATAACTGTTTAGTATCAGCAAGAAAAGTAGTCAAATGAACAAAATGGGGACCCATTTGCAGTTGCTTACAGCAACTTACACAGGCCCATTTTAGTGCAGGGTTCAAGGGAAGAACTGTTATCTACAACTTACAGATAGGGCTGTCACCACAGGGAGCTGCTCTCCCTGCACTGCACCCAACTTCCCTATCTACTGTATATCTGAGGTGTGACACTTCCTCCTATGTAGCATTGCTCCTGCAGGCATAATGCAAATTGTGTAATTTTGAGGTGAATCATAAAGGAAAACAGCACAGCCCTTCAAGGATCCTGCTGACTAATTCTAGGATATTTACCTTACCGACGTCTGTTTGTGATAGAGCTTAAAAACAATGCAGTGAGAAGACCATACCTTTTTCCGAGTTAAAGTTTTCACTGTGTTTGTTAATTGTTTGTCATTAAATCAATAGTACCTTTTTTTTTTCTTTTCCCATCTCAGAATGTTACTTCACTGTGTGGTATGTTTTACAGCCATACCAAGAGAAGGGTTGAGAAATCAGCTTGTGTGCAGTTTGGCTTCTGGCCTTTCCCTCTGAGGAACTGGTCCATGGGGAGACAATAGAAATATCTTATTTCCTGTTGGCTGCTGTGCTAAGGGAATGATTAAAGGAGCTGAGGAGCTGAACTGACTGAACTGAAGACAGCTTTTACCCAAAGTAATTCTTGGTCTCCCTGGAATGCCTCTTGGGTTCCATTTAGTTATTATAAGTAAAGCAGCCTGGTCTCCATCAGTGACAAGTCTGGTTTCATTTCAGTTAAGCAGACAAAATGTTTCAAGAGTTAAATGCCACAGTGTCCTATGCTGAGAGGTTTCTCTGTGTTCATTGAGCAGCACACCTGCCTGTGAGCAAAACAAGCAAATTCACCTTCCCCTGTAAAAACAGCTGCGGCTGGGGCCTTGTGGCTGTAATGCATCCAGTGGTCTTTTGATTTAATTTCTGTTTTTCAGGTGCTGGTTCTGTTTGGTAGAGCAGTGAATATTTTTCCACTTTCCTACCTACTCAACTTTTTCCGTGATCATAAAATCACCCCCAAAATGATGTTTATCATGTGGTTTAGTGGTAAGTTCAAGCTCAAAATACAGAGAACCAGAAAAAATGTTATCTTTTTCATTGTGTGGGCCACTCTGAACATTTGCACTGTTCTCAAGCCCAAGTGTGACAGAAATGTCCCCTTTGTCCTTTATGCTGGAGGACTATGCAGTGGTGAGCCCCACTAAAGCTTTTCTGCGAAGAGGCTGCTCGTCTTTCTAGGCCCAACAGCTTCACAGTTGGAACAGTGTCTGAAGGGCTCAGAGTCGGTGGAGGGGGGTAGCCAAGTGATCAATAAATGGACACGCCCTAGGATTGTAAGAAACCTTTTAAAGCTGGGCAGTTCCTCTTGAGTTCCCGACGTGCTCAGGACCAGCGTTGCTGTTGATTCACTCTCCTCTGATGTGCTGTTCCCTCTGACAAGGTTTACGTGGTGCCATTCCCTATGCCCTGAGCCTCCACCTGGGCCTGGAGCCCATCGAGAAGCGGCAGCTCATCGGGACCACCACAATCATCATCGTGCTGTTCACCATCCTGCTGCTGGGAGGAGGGACCATGCCCCTCATCAGGCTCGTGGACATCGAGGACTCCAAACCACGCAAGAGGAACAAGAAGGACGTTAATCTTAGCAAGACAGAGAAGATGGTTTGTTTGGGTTTTTATTGAGAGGATCACTGGGTTTTAATGTGGGGGGTTTTTCCCCAGTTTAAATGTTTTTCAGGACTAATACATAATTTTTTACTAAAAAGTAAAATGAAAACAATGGAAAAAGCAAGGTGGTAGGATAAAACCAGGTGATAAAATTTTAAAATGTTCCACAGTTTGGACAGTGTTTACACAAAATAACTATTTGGACAAAGGGAGGAGAAATAGTCTCTTAACTCAATCCAATTATAAATTGATCTATACAAATTAAAATAATCCCTCCAAAAGCATAAAGCAGATGATAGAGGATTGAGTCATAAGCAGAGAGATAGTGCAGTGTGAGACAGCAGTTAATCATAAAAGGCAGATGGAAATAATTCTGAAAAAGTCAAAGCAAAGGCCATGAGAAGGTGGCAACACAGCCCCCCTCTGACTGGACTTAATTTCTGGCAAAGCAACGGAACTGACAAAACCAACAGTTTCTGGAACATCTTGTACAAAAGGTTGGAGAAAATAATGTATCCCAGAGCACTTTTTACCTGTTTTTCGCCAAACCATTGAACAATACATGCAGAGTATTGTTCTGTAGGATCTTAAGAACATTTTCTCTTGGCATGAGGTTGCTTGCAGTCTCCGGAATTACGTTGCACTGTCCATGCAGGGCTGTATGTAGGACAAGCACAGGGTTGGGACATGTTTGACCCAGCTTGTTTGCAGTGGGGCAGTGACATCAGTGGTGCTTGCTGGATAAAATCATTGTCCAGCTCACAAGAGAAAACCTGCACACTGGGAACCTGTTCTCAGCAACAGTGATAATACAAAACATGGAACATTTGAGGTCTTTTCCCTTTCAGCATGGAAAGGGTAGCTGAGTGGCTCTGGGAATCAACATCTGAACAGCCTCAGACAGCCCTGGGAGGCTGGGGTGATAATTTCTGTGTTACTCCAGCATGGGAACTTGTTGGGAGAAGGGAGAGAGCAGAGCAAAGACTGAAGGAGGTTGGGGGGGACGACTGCCACTTCTCTGGGGTTATTCTAATATTTGTGGTTTTTTTCTAGGGAAACACCATAGAATCTGAACATTTATCAGAGCTCACAGAGGAGGAATATGAAGCCCAGTACATAAAACGCCAGAACCTCAAAGGCTTTATGCGGCTTGATGTTGAGTATTTGAATCCTTTCTTCACCAGAAGACTCACACAAGAAGTAAGTCGTTCTTATTTTCTTGAAGAAAAGAAGCTGGGAGAGTTGGTTATTTCCCTCAGTACCACACAGGGCTCATCATGTGGCCACACAACTTGTGTATTAGGGGCAGCAAGACATCTGTGTGTTGCCCATGCATAGCTAGGGCAGCTGTAATGAACAGCTGCCCTGGAAAAGCACAGGTTGGATTAAATGAGCATCTCAGGGCTACCCCAGTTAAACTTGGAGTATGGGTTTGTTGAACTCACCTTTAATCATGCAGAGAACCATGAGGGGTATCGGGTTACTGGTTACTGGTGCTGCTAGAAAAAGCTGCCACTCAGGCAGAGCTTTTGAAGTGCTTTTGAAGTCCTGCCTCTTACTGTCAGTGGTCCTGTGACGACGAGCTGTGCAGTTTCTGTCTTGCAAATATGCAGCAGCATTGCAACCCTCACTTTTCAGACTGCTTCACTGGGCTACCAGAGCTCTGAAGCTGTAAGTGCAAAATGACACCTAACTCACTGTGTAACTTAACACTGCATGGCTCTAGGAGGTGTAAATGCTGTGTCCTTTTCACTCCCATGCCTTAGAAACCTTAGACTCCCATGACACATAATTCACTGTTTTTCCAGTTTGCCATGAAATTAAGCATTTTGGCTGTGGAGTTAATAATTTTGTGTAAAGTGTGTGCATTCCATCTTAGCTTGCTCATAAGTATGTTTTTCCTCGTGTTTTGTACCTTTCTTTTCAAAAGTACCCTTTCAGCACTTCCCCACAAGAACTAAAGGCATTTTTTGCAAAACCAAAAAAAGGAATCATGAAACCAGAGTAAGCATCAGATTTGTCGTTGGGAGCCAAAAGCACAGGCAGCCACTCAGATGGCAACCAAAGGCTGGAAAAACAAGCATGTGAATCACCACAGTAGGCCACAAGCTTCCCAGTGTGCCTGGGAGCACGAGGAGGAGAGTCGAAGCCAGGCCCTGCAGACAGTATTAGGGTTGTTGAGACATACAGAGCAGGACTGTCTGAAAACACAGGTAAAAATACCCCTCGTCAAAACTATCATCTGTGGCAATAATTACTGACTGAGCACTTGATAAATATTTTCTGGTAGGAAACAGAATTGCTTTGCATGCTTAGGGACCCGGAGCTGATCATTTCCTAAGGAATAGGCCAAACTAGTCTTTCTGTTTTGCTCTAACACACAAGTGGGGGTGTAGCCAAGTAACCAAGTGGTTTGCCTTTGCCTCAGGACCTGCACGATGGGCGCATCCAGATGAAAACCCTCACAAACAAGTGGTACGAGGAGGTCCGGCAGGGCCCCTCGGGCTCGGAGGACGACGAGCAAGAGCTGCTGCAGCAGAGCGGGGCAGGAGTGCGCTGAGGGCCTGCTGGAGCCTTTCACAGAGGGGGAGGCATCCAGAGTCCAACTGCACACAAGCTGCAAAGCTAAGGAAGAATTTTCAGATTTCAGACATGTCTTGTGCTACACGTTGAGGGTAAAACGCACATCTCTGCAGTTACTCTTCAGGGAGGGAAACCCACCAGTGTCGGAAGGCCTGAACAAAGAATCCTTCATTCAGACTTTACTGTGTAGCAATTGCCATGCAGCCTGTTGAAAAGCAGAACCATCTGCCACAAAAATGATAGCATTGTTTAATGGGAGGGCTTCTTCCCATTCCAAAGCCTACTGCGACCACACACTGCAGTACAGGCCAGTGTGTGGCTCTGCAAAACAGAATCAATTGCACTTTACCTTATACTCCTTCACAGCATGAAGAGTCTTGACAGTTTATACTGTGAATTTGTTTCAGCACTAGTAAGGGAATCTGACTGGAATAAATCTATAATTTATGGGATTTGCACATTATGAACCCAGAGAAGATGCATACCTTGACAAAAGCAGATATTGCACATACAAGGAAGCACCTCTGAAAACATGGTTTTGTCACTTAGAAAAATCTTGATTTCTATTTTATGGGATTTCTCATTTTTATACTGAGGGATCTATTCCACAGTACTGATTATAGCATGGTTTGGTGGAGTGTGGGTACTGTGACACAGTACAGAACTGTGTTTGAAATTGTAGTTTCTTTTCTTTGGCTAAAGCCAGTTGCAGTTTGGTTTCTGTAATTGGCAGTTGCTCCTTGCTGACACCTTGGCTTCCAATCTTAGTAAAGAGCAGCTTTTGTATTGCCTAATTGATGAAGTGTCTTGAACACTCCAGAATTCACCAGTGGAATTTTTAAGCTTCTGTGGAAGCAAAAGCAGCACATACATGAGGAAGAAGAGCCTACAAAATCTAATCCAGGTACAGAAAGGGTAATACTGCACATAGCTGAAGCAGCTTCAGCTGGGAAGTGCCAAACAGCTTCTGTTAAGCTGTCCCATTTGTTAAGGAGATTTTTCTCTTCTGCCTACACTGTTTCAGAATCTGTGGTGTCACTGCATTTGTACTCCACAGCCCAGTGTTTGCTCAGCATTGCCCAACACCTGAACACACGTGTTTGTTGCACATTTGCCATGGTGACACATGCTGCAGTTTGCTCTCACTGCCAAATTCCTCCTTGGTCGTTTGGAGATGCGCTTTGGGGATGTGAATTGTAGTTCAGCACCCAAATCTGACACGCAAATGCACATGTTTGTTTCTGAAAGTGTGAGACTAAGCTTTGGTCTCGTTTTGCTACTGAGGTTTTTAATCCACTGCTTACCTGCTGAGAGAATAAAAGTTCAGGAATGTATTCAGCATCCTGACCCTGTGTTGTCTGAGAAGTTGTTCAAAATGCCACATCTTGGTACAGGACTCCCTGCTGCCCTTTCTCTGCCAGCCCAAAGGGCCCCACAGCTCATCCCAGAGCCAGAACACACACAGTGAGCAGGGCATGAAAGCACTCGGGGCTTGCTTTGTTTTTGGGAGGATCTGTGGGAAAACTGGGGGTTTTTTAACCCTTCTAGACCCCAGTGGCCTGAATTACCCTGTAGTTACCTGTTACTGTTTAGTTACTCACCAGCCCTGCTGGGCTTCTCGCCTCGAGCCTTTAAGCCCAGGAGCTGCCGGGAAGGCTCCTGGGAGCGTCTCCTGTCACTGGCAGGGCTTGTGGATGGAGCTGCTGTTGCACCGGGGCGAGGGCTATGCCTGGGCCATGCTGGGACCCCCGGCGGCCCCGATCCTGCTGGGATCGCAGACTTCCCCCCATCCCGGGGGGATCCCAGACCTCCGCCCATCCCAGGAGGATCCCAGACCTCCGCCCATCCCAGGAGGATCCCAGCCGGCCCCCCATCCAGTGGGATCCCAGCCGGCCCCCCCATACCGGGGGGATCCC